>WEIS01063891.1:0-16064 GCA_013389965.1 Todus mexicanus
TTACAGTGACCCTCCCCAATACCTACAAGGAGTCTCTGCAATATTATAGGCTGCATGCTAACTGAGGTGGCAACAGTTTTGTACACATTGTAGTAGCCAGTGTAGTAATGAATCCCTGTTGCCTAGGTGGTTGAGGTAGGCATGTCTTTGACAAATAATTGGGTATAAAGCAGGAAGAGAGAAAGGGAGTTTTGCAGCCAGAGCTCCCGAACTTATGTATCAACCTTGGTCAACCCTCAGAACTTCTTGTCAATACCCTTATTGCCAAACTTTTAGCTAGAAATTTCATAACTACAACATGACTGCAGATTACAGAACTACAAAACAGTCATTTTCCCACAGAAACTCACCGATGTTGCTTCTTCGTAGGTGTCTCATTCTCTGTCATCTCTGGCATGGTTTCGGAGAAGAGAGCCTGAAGAAAATTGTGGAAGGAGTTAACTCCTGCACACCTCTGAACTGGTAGCCCATGACATTCATTACATCATTTTGCCTCTGACCACAAGGACAGGGCCACACAACAACGTATGCAGAAGTCCATCACCTTGCTACAGAGCAGCGGGCATGTGAACATTAAAAATTAAGTACTTTACCTAGCAAAGTGCTTTGAGAACCCGCACTGCCTACGATGAACCGATTCCCATTTCCTCAATTACTTTAAATATAAAACCAATTATAATCCCAACTACTTTAAGGGAGTAGTTAAGAGTACATGATTGGGTTTTGAATGGAAGGAGGTACGGCTGAATTCTCTCTCAGCAGCCCTTCCTACCTGAACATGCATTCAATTCCCATCTCTAAATAAAGCATGAACACTAAGCAAAACACAAGCTACAATGAGCATTCTATTAAACACAAATGTAGAGTGCTATTAATGCAGCGAATTACAAAACTTACTATGGAATTGATGTACAGCTTAAAACGGCCAAAAAATTAGACCCAATCTTCTCGGGAGAGAGAAATTCAGATAAAAATTAAGTACTGAAATAAAGCTATACGTAAGGGCCTAATGAATTGCACCTAACTTGTTCTCATCCTGAACACATCAACAGCCTGTATTTAGACCAAATGAAAAAAAAAAAAAAGGGAGAGAGAAAAATAAATGAAAGATGAGATTAAGTCAGTTATAGTCAAATGTGTATCTACCAGGGAATGAATTTCAGAGACCAAGTAACATGAAGTACACTCCAGGCGACAACAACAAAAAAATCCCAAACCTCTCTGTCTTTTTTGATAAGGTTGTGGTCTGTATTTAGTTTTATGCCTCTGTTTGTTCTCTCCCCAACCAACCTGTTATTGCAACTCTTCCCATGGGCCCTCAGACTCCTCATGACTTCACCTCTCCCTGGCTCCTCCTGGGAAGCTCATCAGCTTCTCTTAACAGGTTTTGTATCTTTATGGGATTTGTTTGTTTGTTTGTACTGTAAGGAAGTGGGGGTGTTTTTTAATAGAACTTTTTGACATCAAGCGGTTCTTAACGTAAACCAAGCCTACCAGTACTGACATTGACATCAAAAACAAGAAAAAACCCACTACAAACAACAACAACCTTACAAACTATACAGCCAGCCATCTACAGAGCTCCCAAAGCACTTCAGAAAGGCTGTGTGGGCACACACCTATGAATACGTGTGTGTAAAGTTAACAGAAAGAATCTTTATTGTGCCAGAACAGAACTTGGATGCTGTTCTCCAGCCTTTATACTTTCAGAGGTTAACTGAACGTAGCACTCTCATTCAGGAAAGATTACTGAGGAGAAACACTAGGGCTGATGCTGTTGACCGCTCTATCCCTTCTTTAAGTATTTCTCTCTTCCTGTGAAGACACAAGAAATGCTGGCAAACCATGAAGTAAAGCAAACAGGTCCAGCTTGGAGAACTCAAAGCACCTGAAGCTTTCACATACCGAATTCAACTCCTCCACCTCTGTTAAACAGTGTTCACACCATCACAAAATTAGACACAATCTTTCCCAAGACAAATTACAGCTTTACATTGCTCCACTGGGTGTTGCATACAGCCTACACGAAACAACCACCACAGACTTCCCTAGGCCATCAATGGGAACACACCATTTTCTCTTTATATTTCTTGACAGGCTTTGCTTTCTCCGTTCTCACTGACCATGCTCTGCATAAACTATGAAAAAAAACCCTGACAGAGTTAGAGCCTTTTACTGTGGGAGAAAGCAGTGGTGCAACTTCAGCACTTAATCTACTGTTTTATAAACTACCTTGTGATACTTAATCTTAAAACCAGATTTCTTCCCCTTTAAATCCATTCAGCTTAATTCATAGAACGGTTTGGGTTGGAAGGGACCTTAAACATCATCTAGTTCCAGTCCCCCTGCCATGGGCAGGGACAGCTCCCACTAAACCAGGCTGCTCAAGGCTCCATCCAACCTGACCTTGAACACTTCTAGGGATGGGGCATCCGCAACTTCCCTGGGCAACCTGTTCCACTGTCTCACCACCCCCACAGTAAAGAATTTCCTCCTAATATCTAATCTAACTCTACTCTCTTCTAGTTTAAAGCTGTTTCCCCTTGTCCTATGACTACAAGCTCTTGTAAAAAGTCCTTCCCCAGTAATTTCGCTAACAATTTTATTTTCGTAGTAGTAAGACTAGTCCAGTTGGTATCTCGGGTCCTCCAAGATAGTGAAAATTCACAACTCCGAAAGCCAGGAAAGCCAGTTTCCCACCTAAGGCACATATAACTTATACGTCCTGTGCATAGCTACTGATAGTCAGTAGTACTCACTTACTTATTCTAGCTGCATTCATTGTATCAGGTTATGATGAAGGGGTTAGCTGGGAGAGCTTAGCAGGTGTACGATTCTGATTATTAAAAATAAAAAGAAAAAAAGGAGTCAAACTGGTTAGAGCCCAGACATCTTTTACACTGCTGGCAGCCAGAGAGATGTTCGCACACACACATCAAGAGACTGAGATCTCATTTCAGTGTGCTTTTTTTCAGCTTTGTCAAAGCAGCCCAGCAGAATCTGCATCCATTAGGGCTACCAGCAAAGACATGAGAAGCAGAGCAGAGAGCTGGTAAAGCTACTCTCTCGTATATCCCTCATTAAGACAATACCTTGTGTATGAAATAAAAATAGCTACTTAAGGGGGCAAAGGGGTCATTTAATTTAGTGTACACAGTACTATTTCTGTGTAGTGAGGTAAGTATGTGAGCACAGAGCACGTGGATGTAGATCTGGTACAGCAAAGCTCACAAATGCGATGCTTAGGAAAAGGAAGATGCTGGATGGTACTGTGTGGCAGTCACATACCCCGTCTCTTCACTTTTCTGTGCCATCTGTAAGGACAGAGCTGGCGTATTTGTTATTGGGCATTACTAGACCATGGCAAGTATGCTGGAACTCAAAGCAAAGAGATGAAAGAGGTCTCAGTTCTGGTGAACTTAGCATTTTTGAAAGACTTACGTATTCCCAAAGCAACCATATATTTTTGATCTTGCAAATTTATACAGCTTCAGAACCAAAGGAGTATTTCTGTATTACGCTGTGTTTAATATATAGAAAGCATTAGTGTGAACTTAGATGACCAGTTACTACACAAGACTATGGAAAAAGCACAACTGCGTGAAGATAAAAGGTGTAAAAAAGCACTCACCCACTAATACCTTCCCCCAGCACAGACACAGCTGTTCTGATTCCACCTGCTTCTCCCTGCACACAGTGCAGATTACACCCACAACCTCGCCTTCCCCTTGCCCTGAGTGAGAGCACCCACTTCTTTCTCCCAACACAGGCTTTCCAAGCTGCTATACTCAAGCTTTTTCCTCTGCCCAGGGTCCATGTCCCCCCAGCAGCAGAATTCTTATTCCTAACAGCAGCATCCCTACCTCCCAAAGTAATGATCTACACAGTTTTCCAATTGCCTTACTTCTTCCTCCCCAGCGGATGCCTTGTATGATTCAGCAACACATTTACGCAGTGTCTGGAAGACAGGGAAGGCCTTAGTGGAAATTTGTGCTGACGTTTATCAATACAGTTTGTCATCATTTTTTGATCCTAAGACAATTGAGAAAATGGAAGGTCTTTATTACCTGTCAAAGGCTCCCCATGTATTTCTTCCTGCCCTGCCCATTTTTTAAAAATTGTGTCACTAAGCTTCTCCCGAGTGATGCCATTCCCTGAACATTTCCAGCCAGATGCCATCGCATTGAGTGTATAAGCCTCACAAACTCTCAAACATAAGGAACTCTGAGTTTGTATTTGATACGCTTCAGTTCTGCTGGGATCTCCAGCCCATTTCATATAGAAGACAGGGCATAGGAATGCAACAAATATTACCCTAACTTTACTGTGGAATTCCGTTAGGTCAGAAGTTTATCAAGATTCACACAATTCAACTACTCTTTCCCTAAGTGTTTCAAAGCAATTTTGTGGGAGTAATAAGAAAAAAACCAAGGCTGTATACACTATCTATTTAACCAGTTAGTTTATTTCAATTTCTGATATTCTACCTGAAAAGAGGTGGTTTATTAAACAGCACCGGTATACAAAGGTGAGGATTCTATTGCTAGATTGCATCATAAGAAACACAACAAACTGGGGTGTTTTTTCCTCTATTCTTATTCTGTAAGGGCAAAAACTTTTGCATTTTAATAGATACACCTCAGAACAGTTAAGAGCTGGCAACACTAGGCAGGTAGTATTATTAAGAGCTGCTGAAAATATGAGTTTTGCAAATAAAAAAAAAAATTAAAAAAAAAAATTAAAAAATGCTGTCTAGGTGGAGGCTTCTGCAGGCCGACAAATAACGTTTATACTGTCTCCCATTTCTTCTTCACAGCTGTTTTATCACCAGAGCTTTGACAATGGGTCTCTCTTTACTCATTCCATCTCAAGTAATAATACTTCACCGATTCTCTAAAGCACAAGACATGTATTTACTTTATAAGCTCAGGGGCAAATGTATTTTAAGTTCACTCATGAAATATGCTCACTTGACTCAGCTGAAAGCCCCCTGCAGAGAGAGTGTAGCAAATTCCATATTCTTGAGCCATATGAAGGAGAAGCAAGTCAACATTTATATTTACTTAGTATCCAGGTTCCCTCAAGCTTTTTAAAGCTCTTACAATGTTAACTGGAAATACTGATTTTAATTCAAATGCAATGTCACCCCCAGAAACAAAGATATTTTATGTTCTGGAGACTTAAGTTTAATGTAATCATCTCCTCTACAGTTCTGAAAAAGTAGGGTGGAAAACTCAAAACCAAATTGTCTTTTTTTTGGCAACTTCTTTTATGAAACCTTTTCTTCCAAAGATATGCACTCAGTAGATTTAGCTTTTTAATAAAAAGTTCCTTTATTTTATTTGACATTAACTTTTCACTCTTTATTCAGGAAGTGTTTCCAACCTTAATATTCATTTTATAAGAAGATAATTCTTCCAATCTGTTATCTTTGGCTCAAAACCAATCTTCCTCAAATTAATAAAGCTACTCCAGTCCTTTACGTGAGACAGAAAGAATCCTTTTAATATGCAGCTACGCATATTCTGTTAAACTACCATCAGTCCAAGTCTTTCTTCTTAAAACACTTCAGCAACCTTACGCTGTTAAGATTGCTACAATCTCACAGCTCTTACTAGTTTAGCACATCTCACGTAGCTAGCTGTGATTTACTGCTAAGATCAATTCCAAGGCATAGATAATAACTGCTAAAATGCTATTTTTTTCCTGCAAGGCAGTGCCCTCTTCATTCATTTCAGGACCACTGGAGCTCTCTTTTCCCATCTTCCGTGAAGGTTTTACAACAAAACTAGCTTCAACCAGGGACTTAATCCAAGCTTTTAATCACAGGCAAGGTGCCCTTGAGATATAAAAAGACACAATTTACTGCCTTTTCTTTATTCCCCCTCGAAACATTTATTTTTTGCATTTACCTAACAGAATGATTGCCAAAAACTAACGCCAAAAGCTTACCTTTGTGATTGTTACCTACATATACCAACTATTATCTCTGTTAAGAGTACTGTGCAGGAAATTGAAAAAGACTGTATTTCCTGGAAAGAGTAAAAAAACCCCTTTGATATCTTCCAGTTTGGTTTCTGAAGAAACCAAGGTTTTCTTGCCACTGCACCATGTCTCTTCATCCACCCACTCACAACAGAAGCCGTGCCCACTGACTGACCTAAATGAAACCTCTCAAAGATACGAAGTTCTCAAATGTTTACAAAAACCTGAGACTGAGCAGAGGAGAAGCGAGGTCCATGCTGACAATGCAGGTAAGTGACTGGGTACTGCTTGGGTCTGTGACCAGCTCTGCAGCACGCATGCCCTGGCTGACCAGCTGGCATCAGACTGGTCATAAGATGCGCCATCTTTTGCTGAGAAAGATGTATGAGGGATTAAAAGGCAGGAGGGAGCTATCTCGACTTTTCACAGAATACACATCCCCAAGACAAACCAGTTGACGGTTTCCTAGGGCAACCAGACTGTTCCCAGAGCTTCTGCAAAAGTTAGGAAAACCAAGGCCAGTAAGCTAGAACTTGCTACAAGAGCTGCTTTTTAAGGTGTCTGCAAATAACAACAGATGGGGAAAAAGCCCCAAACAAACAACTTTACTGCTTTTAGAATTTTTTCTTTACCTCTTTTGTTTGTACTATCTAAACTCAAATACATTGGTATTTTTCCTCCTGCTGACTTAAAGCAATGAAGTTTCAGTAAGGCTGTTACACAAGAACATGCAAGAGAACTAGAAAGAAAACTCTTTTTTTTTTTTCCTTACAACAGCATTGGAGGAAGAAGCAGCATTACCACTCAAGTGATATTCTCTCACATCTACATTAATTTTTGTTTTCAGTTATAAATTTTTTAATATTAAAGACATAATTGCTCGCGACCATTTACTAACATGCAGTTTCAGGACAGGATAATTGTGGAGCTGTTCTCAGAAACCCTGACCAGCTCTGCTTAATAAACTTCAGCAAAAAACCAGAAACATCCTTATTATAAAACTAAGGGACTGGAGGGAAAATCTTACGAGGAGAGGCTGAGGGAGCTGGGCCTGTTCAGCCTGGAGGAGACTCAGGGGGGACCTTATCACTCTCTACAACTACCTGAAGGGAAGTTGTAGACAGGAGGGGGATGGGCTCTTCTCTCAGGCGATTTGTGACAGGACAAGAGGGCACAGCCTGAAGCTGCCCCAGGGGAGGTTCAGGTTGGATATTCGGAAGCTCTTCCTCACAGCAAGGGGGATAAAACCCTGGGCTGGGCTGCCCAGGGAGGTGGTGGAGTCACTGTCCCTGGAGGTGTTCAAAAAAAAGACTGGATGCCACACTTACTGGCAGGGTTTAGCTGAGTGGTGGTGGTAGGTCATAGGCTGGACTCGATGATCTCAGAGGTCTTTTCCAGCCTTAAATATTCTATGATTCTATGATCTCATGTTTATTCTTCTTGCTCTATCATTGCTAACCCTCAAGTCTTCCTAGGTTATTAAAACCTTAGAGAAGGGGCAGAGAGAGAGAGATCATCTCTACTGAACCAAGTCTCCTACAGGCTGATGAAGTTCTGAAAAGTATTTAAGGAGAGGTATCCCTGGACATTTTGCATCTAGATGTGAGATGCTGCTACCCTCGCACATTGTGTGGATGATCTTGGTCCTACAAACAGACTGAAGTGGCACATGGTGCTAGCAAAGGAAGACGCCTACACAAACTATCTCCTGTGATCTGTAAGAACTGTTATACGGAAGCAGGCATTTGGGAGGTAAAGAACTGCTAAAAGACTGCCTGTAGTGCTGAGGCTGAGTGTGCTCCCACTCACCAGTGGAAGAGCAACTGCTGGTGAGCCAAACCTTTCTGGCAGCACGTTATCTAAAGAACAAATAATTTATTTCTCCTGAAAAAAGCTGTAACGTGTAAGTCATCATGGTCGCTGAATAGTGGGACTAAGATGATTATTTATAGCCAAGGAAGCCATCCACATGTGAAAGTTGTATTTGAAACACCAAAGACCAAATGGACAAGCTACAGCTTCAGCAACAGCCAGTCTAATTCTGCCTTCCGAAGTGACCTTATCTTCAAATCAAATCTCTGTTCAAAGAACAGTACTTTGTCAGAGGGCTTGATAACCAGTTTAGAATCAAACCACAAAAACTTTCATTTTGCCCGCAATTGTATTCTCTGCTTCATTTTTTTGTTGTTTTAACTTGAGCTCTTTTTTTGCTCCGCAACTACGAAGGATCTTCACATCGTCTGTTTATAAAGCTGTGTAAGGTCTCGAGGAGGTATCAGGTGATACTCTGATAGCTACGTCAGACACGCAGATACACACTGAACTGACTCGCTGCTCTCTCCTGAGGACCCTAACTAACAAGGAGCGCAAGATATCCTAGAACTAAAATGTGCAGGGCATCCAGAGAGTTTGTGTCCATTTTTTAAAGCTATCTTCTCAGATGTAAGTCATTAAGTACAAAGGACTGCACACTCAAGTTCTTGAATATTTTATAGGCTTGGGGTTTGAGAAATGCAACACAAACTAAGAACCTGTCAAGGGTTCATGATACAGGAGGCAACATTGTGTGGGTCTTCACTACAAAGCTCCTTTACGACATGCAGAGAGATCCCTCCTGAGATCTGGTTACAAACATCGACCCTCCAAAGTAAAGGATTTTCCTATGAATTTTACTGTGGCTAAAAGCAAAAAAAGGCTGAGGTAGAAGGTACTATAAAGCAGGGTTTCAGTTTTAATGTATAAGCTGGTATAAGCTGATCAAAGGTTGGACCCAATTCCACTGTTAAGACACATAATTTCTAAATTCATTGACTTTACAAGAATTAGTTAATGAAACTTCCCTTCAACTTTTGAGAATTGTGGAAACTGGCAACTGTATGAAAAAATCACCTGCCCGGACTGCATACGGCCATGTCCGTCAGAAAACGCCAGCACATTATTCAAGTGCTGCTTTCACTATTATCAGCTTTAAAAATGAGCTTTAACCAACACACACACAATCCCCAAACCCAACAAAACCAGACAAACCCCCCACAACTTAGCAATGTACTTTTCATTCCAGGCTCCTCCCAAAAGGTTTTAGTGGATGGAAGAGGGCTAATTCTTCACAACCTCAACACTACCTTGCACCTTTGCTGTTCAGTTTTTTTCTATCTAAAGTGGGTCCACTGGGCAACTGCTTCAGTTCCAGGAATAAAGGACTCATCTTCTGAACTAGATGTTTGACAGTTTTGAATAATACTAGCAGGGATAAAGCTGCTAACTATTTCAATTAGATATAACAGCGAGGTCCAAAGCAAAGATATCTGAGCCCGGGTGACCAGGGAAAGCAGGCAGCCTTTCTAAACAATCACTTTCAAGGAGGAAATCTAAAAGCAAGATCGATGTATATTAGACACCAGAAAATGGAACCACTAGGTGCAAACCCATAGGAAACCTGAATTCCTTAATTCTTCCACTTTAGGAACTACTTATTTAGCTTAGAAGAATTACTGTGCGTGAGCTATCCAGGAGCAAATAAGTAGTTGTGAAAGCACCAGAAAAAGCAAAGAAGACGACTGTAGAAATTTAGCACTGACGATGGAGCACAAACAAAAACTGGATTCCCAAGCTGTTGCTTTGCAAAGGTCTGAAAGGAATGGGTAAAGGGAAGGGACATACTAACACCATGATCCTGCAAGTTTTACTTCATTAGAAAAATCATTCCATGAAGTTAAGATGCCTTAACTCCATCTTCTTTTTCTGTCATTGTCTAAAATCACCTCCTTATTGCCACTTGAGAGTGACTTGGCAAGAATATCTTGAAGTGAAACTGGAAGAGGGAGCTCTCCATTGTGTTCCTTACCAAGGGACAGCTTCTTTGAGTTGTTTTTGCCAAGTTAAGAAACACAGGGTCTTCCCATCCCCACCCAGAATAAAACAGAAAAACTGCAAAGTGAGTAAGATGGACTGTAAGGTCTCCTGAGACAATTTACTGGTGGGACTCTCTATAACTTGCCAACACGTTATTCCACAAGTGGTGCTTTCAGTATTACCAGCTGCAATGAGCTTTGAAAAACAAACACACACACACGTTCTGCCCCCAAAATCAATAAAACTGAACAAAACCCCTACAACAAGTGGGGTATAAGCAACTATAAAGCATGATCTCAAAAGACGCCACTGCTTCAGATAAAGGCAATACTTAACAATTCAAATCATCAGCTGTTGAGACTGAGGGTCGTTTTTGGTCACAGACTTAAACAAAAACAAAACCAAGAAGCCATCAGCTCTCCCCTACCCATATTTAAATGAACGCAGACATCAGCTGAGTACCCGACAGCTGCCTCCAGCTGAAATTTCAAACTTGAGTCACGGAGAGCAAGACAGAACAAAGGGTGTGCAAGTGCTACAGGCTCAGAGGAGGATCTATAGTCCCCTGCTAGTACTGCAGGGCAAAGAAATTGCAACTGAGAAGTACATAGCACACACACACTGGCTGAAAACAGGCCAATGCTATGTCAAATAGAAATTATCGCAGGTTTTTTTACAGTTTGGATACACACTGTAACTGGTGCAGTTGTAACTAAGGATAACGATGACAGACCAATGGTCATGTAGGCAAGATGTGACTATAGTACTACAAATCTTGACTTTTTTAGCTCTATGCACTCTTCTAAGACTTTCTCGGGTTCTGAAGTGGGTTAGAGTATTACAGAATCACAAAATGGTTGAGGTTGGAAGGGGAGTGTGGAGGTCATCTGGTCCAACCTCCCCCCACTCAAGCCAAAACATCCAGAGCCAGTTGCCCAAGATCATGTCCAGATGGCTTTTGAGTATCTCCAAGGATGGAGATTCCACAACCTCCCTGTGCAAGCTGCTCCAGTGCTCAGTCACCCTCACGATAAGAAAGTGTTTCCTGATGTTCAGATGGAGCCTTCTGCATCCCAGTTTGTGCTCATTGCCTCTGGTCCTGTCGTTGGACACTACTGAAAAGAGGCTGGCTCTGTCCTCTTTGCACCTCCTTTAAAGTGTTTATACACTTTGATGAGATCCCTCTGAGCCTTCTCTTCTCCAGGCTGAACAGCCCCAGCTCCCTCAGCTTCTCCTAAGAGATGGTCCAGTACCTTAATCAACTTTGCGGCCCTTCACTGGACTCTCTCCAGTATGCCCATGTCTCTCTTGCACTGGGGAGCTAAGAACCGGACAAAGGACTCCAGGTATGGCCTCACCAGTGCTGAGTACAGTGGAAGGATCACCTCCCTTGCCCTGCTGTCAATACTTTGTCTGATGAAGCCCAGGATAGCATTCACCACCTTTGTCACAAGGGCACATTGTTGGTTCACGCTCAACTTGGTGTCCACCAGGATCCTCAGGTCGTTTTCTGCAAAGCTGCTTTCCAGCTGGGTGGCCCCAGCATAGACTGGTGCATGGGGTTGTTCTTCCTCGGGTGGAGGACTTTGCTCTTGCCCTTGTTGAACTTCATAAGGCTCCTGTCAGCTCATTTCTCCAGCTTGTTGAGGTCCTCCTGGGTGGCAGCATGACCCTCTGGAATACTTCCCAGTCTGGTGTCGTCATCAAAACTTGCTGCCGGCCCACTCTATCCCATCATCCAGGTAATTAACGATGATGTTAAACAGAACCTAGACCCAGAATTGGGTACATTGCTAGTTACTGGTGTCCAACAAGACTTTGTGCCACTGATCACCATTCTCTGGGCCCCGCCACTCAACCTGTTTTCAATTTAACTCTCCTTACGTTGAAATGCAAGCTATGCGGAGTTCCAAAAGGCAGAAACCTGATACGCTGCAAAATATATTTGCTTTTGCTCGTATTAATCATTATATCAGCGTCTGAATGCCAACAGAGTCAATGAGTTACATTGCAACATATGCTCAATAGCTACCTAATGTTCCTTAGCTATCAAACTGCCCTTATAGCAATAATAGGAAAATCTGTAAGACCATTACCCTTCTCTACTGTCTGACTTGCTCAAAAATGATGCTGAGAGATGTAGCCTCTCCCTTGCTACACTGGCACTCACACAGGAATCCAGACAAGAATATCACGTCAACTTAGAATTTACTCTGCAAAAGGATCGCAAAAAACCCCCTGCTCCCCAAAATGTACTCTGAAACGGCTTACGTTGCGACAAGAGTGCTTCCCACAGTGGCAGCACTGGTTCAATGTTTGTGGAACTACGACCCAAGATGATGCCAAGACTAGTTAAACCTCTCAATTACACAGGAAGTCTCAGAATTTACGAACGAGAGCATTTAAATTACGGATACGTAATATTTAAAACATTTCTGAACGTTACGGATCCTCCAATAGCGGAAAAAAATGAAATGGTGTTCCTTCTCGTGTTGCTGATTAGGAGTTACTCAGTGTCGGGCTAGCAACATTTTATTATTGTAGTAAAAGAGCTGTAGGACAAAGCAAAAGGCAATTCCCAGCCCATCCACGATTTGTATTCAACTTCTAGCTCACAGCTTCACTGACACATGAAAGCAAAGCAGAGTCCAAGCTGAACGCTGGCATGTGAACTAAGTGCCCCTTAAGCCAGTCACGCGTTACAGACTACAGATGCAGGCAGATGCCCCAAACGGACAATGTTATTTTCACTCTAAACTTCAGTTACTTGAATAAGAAACAAAACTTTTTGAAGTTAAGCTCTCCTCTTCCCACAACACCTTTATACTGCTCTTAATAGCACCAGCAGCCTTAAGAACGAGGGTTTCTGTAATCTTCTCATGGCACTGCCCAACACACCAGTGACTTTCAGAACACAAGATCGAAGAAACCTGCATTTAGGCCTAAAAGTGAATAGATCTATACTCAGGTGATCCCAGCCTCACTAGAGATGGACCAAACAAAAACGTAATTTCGGTATCAGAGCACCAGCATGACTGAGATGTACTTTTAGGCGGCATTGATCTCATTTCATGGTCTTCACCTCAGTCCATTAACCTGACAGAAGTTCAGGTAACTGGTTGAGAAAGGCCCTTGTTAACAGGAAGCACGAAACACAACAGCCTGCTACTTTCTGATCTGAATCACAACGGCACACAGCGTGGCTGATGGAGAAGATTGCTATCATACGCCATGGTTCCAAAAGTAACTCGTTCCTCTTAAAAGACTAACGCCAAAGCTTTGCACGCAGGAAACAAACTGTGTTTACGCACAGTTTAGTTTTTCAATCCCGTGCGTACAGCAGAATCACTTTCGTGCTTACTCAGACCACAGCAAGAGTGCTACACGTGTAAGGTCAAACAAAAGTACACCTTGGACACGGGATACGCGCATACAAAAGCTGGAATTGTATTTTAACCAGCAGGTTAGGTTAGCGTTATATAAACTGGGCACTGCACAACGTTTCTTAATCAGGAAGTTGTGACCTTTACGTGTTTCACTGCAATCTGAAACAAAGGAAGCCCTACTGCTCAACCACTCCATCCGAGAGGTTTTCACTCAACTTTCCAAAACACACACAAACTCAGGTTATGATTGATACCCTTCAGAACAGGAAAACATGATCCTGAGGGACTTAACTGGGATAAAGGAGTCACACACAAGACAGAGATGAAGAAGGATAGCACAGGAGCTAAGTTACAAAGTGACCGCAACGCTACGAGTGAGCAATCCTTCAAGGCTGAAGACAAGTAAAACGCTCCTTCAGAAGTCTGAGAATTTTAACTAGACCCATTACAAAAATGATTAGGAACATTAAAGCTGCCAGATGTTATGCACGCCCATGTGTTACATATCCATTTTCACTTAAATACCTGGTTTGTACAAACAGCAAGGCACACAGCTCCGCTAGAGTTGGGATAACCAGGGACAATGTTCCATATTGCTATTTAATTTAAAACCGCCTCAGCTACAACACCACGCAGTAACACCTACTCACTACCCTTCCAACTGACGTAGACTTCGCGAAATTTTTTTACAAGTTCTTACAACGCAAACAACTGTGGTTCATTGAGGATCCCTTTCTATCAAATGCTGTGCTACTTAAACCTCCCCCCCCAGTCATGCGCCATTTACAAAGTTACTTTGAAGACCGTCTTGGATCCAAACACTCCTTACAAAAACACAAGCACCACTGTACAAAAACTAAACAACGGAACGGTTCTGGTCAAATCCAGCATGTCCCAGCCCTTGACTTCCTTACGCATTTCTTTCTTTCTTCTACCTGTACAGCATTCAGCTTCGACTCATATGTTGCATTAATTTACATCGAAGCTGGATATGACCGCTTACAACGTCACACACCCTATACCAAGTCACTTTGCAAACTGAAAGCATGCCTAAGTATTTGGAACGCACTGTTCTAAATCTCTTTGCTGCCTAATTTGCTATATTTCAACATCTGGAAGTCAGAGGTGTTCTTATGATTTCAGTGCACAGGGAACAAACCCACCACCACCACCACAACAACCCAAATCAAAGCAGCTCTTTAATACCTCCCCTTAAAAGAGTCGGAAGCATCTTCTACATCCACCCAAGCAGAGACAAGGTGAAAAAGAAGCTGGAGAAGCTCAGCCAGGGGTGTCAGCAGAACACATTCACTAAATTTTTGCCACCTGGTACAAAAGACCTCTGTGAAATTTCAGACTACGACTAAACTTCAGCCTCAAACATTGAGCTTGTGATGCATTCAGCAGGCACGTGCCAGGCGCACATCACAGCGCCGCTTGACTGACAGTCACTTGAGTCTGTCCCTGGTCAGCTCCTGGGAACGCTACTTGGAAAATCAGGAATCAAAGCAGCAAAGCCACTCTAAAGCACCTACATCTTAATTATCTCTTGGCAGCTGTCAGGCTCCTCCAGGATCCATCACCATTTCCCATCTACTTTGTTAAAATCTTCCCATGTACCCACAACATAAGGGAATAANTAGGCTCAGTGACTCAACACATCACCGTTCCCTTCTTCTTCACCTTATTTCCACCTTTTCCCTACAAGCCTCCCTGGACAAACATCACTGTGCGCTACGGCTGGACTCGGTCACGCTGATGGACTCGGTTCACTCGTGCTGTCTGCCACAGGGAGCTTGATTCTAGGCACCCTGCCTTTAGTGTGAACAATAACTGCGACCTTCCGCATTTGTCAGATGTCGATTTCCATGAAACCAAAGACTTCATTCTCTCCAGGACCTCCGCGGCTGGCAGATTTGATTGCAACCGGCCAAGGAGCAAAAATTACTAGGTGGAGAATGAATAGAGAGAGCGCACCCTTGTAAGCCTTCTTTCTTTCCTTGGGAGACCCAACTGAAAACACGCAGGATTATTGAGGCTGGAAAAGAACTCTGAGATCATCGAGACACCCAACAGGAAAAGTAGGTTCCTGGGAGCCAACCCTAATTAAGGAATCTGGACTTTTACACTGTGCTCTGCAGCTGACTAACTTCCAGGCTGAGAGGTCATGCAAGAGCACACAGAGGCGATGCACAGCGCGTTCTCCACCCTGGACCACGCCACGAAGATGTCACCGTCGAGAAGCAGCACCCACATTTTGCTCTCCCCAAAGCTAACTTTCCCAAGAGCAATTCAGGGGCCAACTGCATCAGACCACCAAGAGTTCAAAACGATACAACGCACCCCAGGTGCCTTCATCTCCACCTTTCCCCCGACTACACCCACCGCCACTTCCGAGACCTCACCCAAGCGGGGCAGAGAGGTGCCAACCCTCGAAGCAACAAAACTCCTCGGGACAATCACAGAACATTAGGGATTGGAAAGGACCTCGAAAGACCATCCAGTCCAATCCCCCCTATTGCCAGAGCAGGATCACCTAGATCAAGTCGCACAGGACCTCACCCAGGCGGGTTTTGAACGTCTCCAGAGAAGGAGACTCCACAACCCCCCTGGGCAGCCTGTGCCAGGCTCTGGTACCCTCACGAGAAAGAGGGAGCCCGGCAGCAGCCGCCCCACAAAGGCTGAGCGGCCGCACCGTGAGCCCGGGCCTGCTCCGGGCCCGCAGCCCCCGTGCCCGAGCAGGTCCCAGGCCCCAGCTCCCCGGGCAGACAAAGCGGCTCCGACCACCCCACGGCGGGACCCGCAGGGGCATCCCCTGGGCCCGGCCCGGCCCAGCCCAGC
>WEIS01063892.1:0-36255 GCA_013389965.1 Todus mexicanus
CCCCTTGTCCTGTCCCAAGAGGATGCCTCCGTCCAACTGGGAGCACCCAAAGCAGCACCCGAGTTAAAACCTCACAACCCACGTGGCAGAAAGTCAACCAGCCCTGCCTGGAATTTCACATTAGCTTTTCTACGAGCTCTGATTTGCACGAGTTCAACCTGTACTACCGAGGGACTCAGCCTGCCAGGCAAGGTGCTGGCAGTGAGCAGGATTAGGGCTGGGGAGGAAGGGGAGGAGGCAGGAGGAGACATTTTAGTTATTAAAGCATCACTCAAATGTATTTATCAGGGCCACACACAAAGGTATTGGCTGCAGATTGAACGCAGTTCGTGGCAAGTGTTTCCCAAAGCTGCTGGGAGCTGGAGGGCTCATCAGAGAATCTTAATTGGTTTCCTCTTAAAAACCCCCAAATGCATAAATTAAAGCAAAATAATAAACCCCTGCCTGGTTTTCATTATTAATATTATTAACGCAGCACGGCAACGCTGCAAAGCAACTTTCTGCAAATCCTCTCCCCAAAGATGGAGCAGCCAGGAGTGGGAGAAGCCATGGGAGCTCCTGCACCCCCAGGCTGGGGGGCAAAGAAGGGAAGGTGGGGAGCCTGACTGCAAGGAGGATGTAGTGGGGGATAAAACTGGGTCTGCTACAAGCTCAATTTTGTTGGTGTTCACAGCTTGCTCCTCCCAGACAGGCCTCCTAACGCTCATCTTCCACCTCCCCCTTCTCCTTCGATGATCTCCTTCCCAGTGCAGGCACACGCTCGCTCTCCAGAACTCGGTTTCTCTCCGCTTTGTAGACGGCTCTGCCCTTTCATCACGGCCTCTGGAGGCTCCAGCAAACGTCAGAGTCTCGCCCGTGGCTACCCTGGACCAGGCAAGGCAAAAATCAAAGCAAGGAGACGATGCTTTGCTGCAGTTCTGATGCCCATCTCGAGAAACAGCCTCACATCTCCCAGTCTGTCCCAGTACCACGATGACCCTGGGTGGGATGGGGCAGACTGAAGGTGGGCAATGGACCTTGCCACTTGCTGGCAGCCAAAACCACGACAGCAAGCCCAGTTTTCCTACTTCAAACAAAGTTTTCCCTGCTCCCTGATGTATTTAAGTTGCGGCTCGACGATCTCAGCGAAGTCTCCAGGGAATTAAATCTCCTTTTTAAGAGCTGAGCGATATTATTTCCGAAGTTACATGGCAAGAATCCGATGGGTGAACTGAGAATAGGAGCCAGTCCCTGTCTCTGTCTCTGTCTGTGTAGCGAAATTTAATAAAGAAAACAAAACCGAACAGACCTCGCTCCTTCTCCTCTTGCTTGCTTTCTCGCTCCCCCGAACTAGATTATTTATATTTTAATTAAAGTGAGCACAATGTAACTCCGCGAGCGCGCTTGGCCACGCAGCGCTGTCTCGGCTTGGGTTGGAAGACAAACAAGCTCCGATAGTCTCCGCGTGGCCCTTCTCGGAGAAGCGCAAGGATCACGCTCACAATTCATCTCAAAGCGCCGCGAGATGATGCCCATTAAAGGGGAGAGAATGGGCGCTAATGAGATCAAGCGCTAGAATGGGGGGGAAATGAATAAAAGCAACGGCGTGAATAGCACATGAGAGGCAAATGAAATAATTACTCCGCTCAGCATTGTTACAACAACGCAATAAATTTAATGTAATTCCTAAAGGCCAACCAGTTTTCTTTCTTACTTGCTGCTTCTTTCTTTTTCCCTCCCTCTTTTTTTTTTCCTCCCCTTTTTCTTAAGTTCCTTTTTACAGTTTCAGAATTATGCTTTAATTAGCATAACATTTAAATTAGCGCCCGGAATCTTAATTAGCTGAGGAAATAGACTTTTGTTGGAGCGGTTGCTAAAACAAATAAATCCTCTTCCTCTTTCAAGAGCCATTTGCTTATGGCACATTTAATAGCCTAGTGTACCATAAACAATTGGAGACGAGGATAAGTAATTAAATTAGAAAACACGCCGACAGAAGTACCCCAGCCTGGCCTTCTTGGAGCTGCAAGAGGATAATGCAAACCTTCCTTCACGAGAGGAAAGCGTCCACGCCGGGGCTGCTCAGTTATTATTTGCAGAACTCCAGTTGCCCAATGTTTTGGTTTCAATCCTGGAGCCGCAGGGGTGGTTGAGCCTTGACCCAACGCCCTCAAGCTTGAAGAAGGGCTCTTGGCGGAACCCAAGGAAAGGGTTGAGGAAGGTTCAGATGAAAGGAAAAATCCAAAAGTGCTGGTTTCTCTTGTAGAAGTGCCTTGCTGGAGAGAAAGCTTATGGTGATGAAGGTCTGGGTGCAGCGGGGAAGAGTGGGGCAGAAGCCACAGGTTGCAATGCTGAGACAAATTCCTACCGGGAAGTTCTTCAGCTGCTGCATTTGAGGGACAGCAGCTAAGACACGAGAGACCCAGGTCAGGGATCACCTCCTTGGTTTGAGCTAGCTCTGCTCCTAGTCTGGTCCCTCTCTCCTGAATAGGAAGCATCTCCCCCAGCTTTAGCCACCTACACCTACTGCTGGAGAGGGACCGGCATCTCAACAAGACACTCATCTCACCTAACCCAAAAACCTATTTCCTGATGAGAAAAATGCCCTTGCCAGGAGGCTCTTCTCTCTCCCTGTGCCAAGAGAGCGTCAAGTCATGCAGCTCGGGCTACGGCATCCATGTTTTGCCTTCCCCACACTATGAAACACAATAACTCCTCCCACGCCTACAAAGGTGGGCTTCCTTTTGTTAATATTTAGGCACGAGGCTTGTGGCTGGCACAGGTAAGACACGGCACCATGCAACCCCTACACACGAAGCCCCAGTAGTGGTTCCAGGCACCCTCTGGAGGACACGTTTCCAGGTTCTCACCAGCACAGACCCAGCGCACGGCGTGAGTCGGCCTGGACCAGGTACACCATAAACCAGAGAGTCCAAGGAGGCAACAAAAATTCTGGTCTTAAATCTCCTCCATTCCCAGCTTTTAAAGACAAACAGCAACGTTCTCAGCCAATAGAGGTGGGAACCAGCAAGACCTGGGGGAGGACTTGCTTGTACATCTTCCTCTGCCTTGCTGAAGACTGGAAGATGGTTGCTTCCAAAGCATCTTAGAGCGGAAGAGCAAAGCCCTGGGTGGCCTTGCATGTGGGAATACCTCTCCCTGGTCTCCCTCTTTCCCAACACAACCCCAGCAGAGCTGAAGATGAAGCGTTTCCAGCAGCAGGGCCTCTCTATCCCGCTCCGGCCAGGCAACTGCAGAGAGCAATAAAAGTTTAATGGCTCCCAGCGGGTCGATTCCGAAAGAATGAAAACGCTATAAATCCAGCATAGTGCTTATGTGGAGCTTAAAAACAAACTGCTCCAATCACACTTAGCGAAGTCGTCCAGTCTTCACAGAAGACAGGGATGAAAAGGAAAGATTTAACCTTAGCCATGCCTTGGGCAGCATTCAGGCTGGGCAGAAAAAAATAGAGTTTGGGCTCACTGGGAAGATTTTCTTGGCTTTGTTTTTACTTAGCGTGATGTAAACCCGAGTATGTGCATCCCTTGCACAAGGGCTCATGCTCAAAGGCATCACCAAGGCTCACGGAGCAGGTACGTGGTGTGAAAGATGGAAAACAGCCAAGAGCAGCCAGAACACCCCTCCCTGCTTTCCAGGTACATCAGCCACGCTGAGAAGCCCCTATTAAAAGCTTTACTGCATGAAAATTGCCCCGTGCAAACCTTCATTTCTCCTCTCAGTGCATTCGAATAGCCAACGATTTCCACTAACAGCCTCTTTCAAGGAAGACGCTCTATTACAAGCCCAACTCGTTCCCGGCCACTGCTTTCTCTCCATCTTATCTCTCCTTCCTCCCCGCTTCACTACACAGCTGCAGACTATGGTGTCGGCTTCTTGGGAGGATGGGAAGAGCAAAACCTCCTCGTATAATCACCATCTTGCATGGTAAAAACGCCTTCAGAGCCATGCCCCTCCCCCTAGACCGATCCATCCCGATGAGGCTCTGAGCAACCTGCTCTAGTTGAGGATGTCCCTGCTCCCTGCAGGGAGGTTGGACTGGATGACCTTGAGAGGTCCCTTCCAACTCAAGGCATTCTAGGATTCCATGATCTTGTGTCCACTTGCTCTTCTGGGTTAACAAAGCAAGGGATGTAGATGGCTACAAATAACTATTAGGTGGGGGGAAAAGTCATTTGGCACAGAGGAGCCAAACCCCAGCTTTTTCCACCCGCATCCGCCTTCTCCAGAGGCAGGGCCACCCTCTGGGATCACGGGTTATTGATGGGTATTGATGATATTCACCATCAGCATTCACAGCAGAGTCCGGCCAAACCACCCCGCACAGCCAGCGCCCATGAAATATTTGCTCTCCCTGCAGTAGAGGGTTGATGAGATGAGTCAAGTGATTGTTGTTGCTCACCCCTAAGAGGGAAAATATTAAGATTAAATATTAAGAGGGTATTTTGATACTGGACATTTCTCCTTCGGAAACTCCCAGCTCTCTCCTGCTCTGTTGGGATGCTCAGGATACAAGAGGATGAGACGGAGAAACTGCTGAGGATGCTTCAGCAGAGCAAAACAAGCTGGAAGTGGAGAAACAAGGTCCCTGACGGAGACCAAGGCAAACCTCTGCCCAACACCCTTATTCCTTTCACGACACCGAACCATCTCGGTTGGTTATTTTTTTAATTAGGTTTCAACCCCCTCCGGAACTCCGATGCCCCAAAAAAAGACCCAGTTTCATCCTCTAAGCCATTACTTCAGCAATATTTATAGCTTTCCAAGAACAAACAAACCCATCACGCCGAAGCCCGCACGTTAATGGCACAGCCTCGGGATAGATGACTTTGGGGAAATCACTGCGGCAAGCGCTGAATGATGATGGATGGAGGAGGAAAAGGGGGAAAAGGCGAGAAAAACCAGCCGTCTGCAGAAACAGGGGGACAATTTGCCAACTTGAGTAGAGTCACACCTCCTTGCTCTGGTGACAAATTCGCTCCATTAGGCCTATAAACCATATTTCGCCAGCACCGTGCTGCAAAGCACGGGCTGGCGCTCGGTAATGGGCCTCTCAAGACAAATGCGTGCCCAAAACAAACACTTTCCAAAACGCCTAATAACTTTTTTGCTTCTTCCACCGCGTATAAAAAGTGCCCAGCTGCAGTCACAGGCGAACTCAGACCTTGGCGTTTCTTCCACCCGCTGCAAGCATCCATAAAAAAAAAAAAGCCTGATAAAACCCCTGTGCCTTGTTCCTGGGGCTGCACCAACATTTCTGAGCTTCCCACCACGCGGCACAGCCCTTTGAATGCTCAGCACGCAGAGTTTTCTTTACCATACTGCAATTATTTCTTGCAAAGCAAAGGGCTGGCACAGAGCTGAGAGGAGCCGAGACTCCTCTCCGACCACCCATCTTCAAACAAGTCATTTCTCCCCTCGTGCCTCACTCCCCAGCCCGAGGATTCTAACCCCTCCGTGCCTCGCAGGCGAGCGGCGAGGATTAACACGCTTTGAGATCCACGGCTGAAAAGATGCGGCGGCTTCAGGAAAACACGACTCCCTCGGACACAAACCCTGATGTCCTATTTTAATCCCTGGCCGCAAGAGGAGCGTCACTTTGGGTTCTCGCCCTGTGTTATTAAAGCACTCCAGATGGTTTTGATGGGGAAGAGACATTCATTGCGATACCCCCGACGCCGAGCTGACATCTCAGCGGCTGCGGGAACATCACAGAGTAAATCAGTTCCTCACCAGAGTGTTTGTGCAGCAAGGGGGAACTCGTGAACTGAAGCAGAAAATCCTCCGCGACTGCTCTAGACTAATAATTGCCCAAACACCGGGTGGTAGCACACAAAAAAAACCCAACCACAAAGCGATGCCTGGCTTTGAAATCCGCCCTGCTCCTCGACCTGGAGGCCCCAGCTCTGCCGTCACCCCGAGGAGCCGAACAAGCCACAGGACATGGTGTCCAGCAACAAATTAAATGCCAACAGAGTCGTCTCGCTCAGCTCAGGCACCCCGCGGGCAAGCGAGATGAGCTCGCTCTGGCTCTCTAGTGCTTGCTCCTCTCCAGCCCCCTCCCGCACATCCATCCGCGCCGCCTCTCCTCCCATCCTCACCACCCTCTCCTTCGCCTCCCGTCCTCCTGGTTTTTCAATCTCCCCTTCCCACGGGCTCTGCCTCCCTCTCCTCCCCTCGCAGCGGTTGCACAGAGCCCGTGTCAGCACCGTGGTTATTTCCAGGCGCTTCTGCAGCTCACTGTCGGCGCAGCGGAGGGAGCGAAGGCAGCCGGGGTCTGCCTCGGATGAGAAAGCCGAGCGGGTTGCTCATGTCACCGAGTCAGAGGTGAGAGAGCAGGGCAAGAAAAGCAGAAACTTGCAGCTTTTCAGAAGCTGCTGCAGGATGTTCCCTACCCCAAGCTGAAGCTGGATCCCGGCACCCATCCTGCTCCCCATTCCCTTTGGGACGGGAAGGAGCTGCCACCTTCCATCCATGCCTGGGAAAAGAGATGTCAGTGTGGTGACCCTGGTGACATCGTATCACAAAGGAGCAAAGGGAGGCAGGGAAAGCTCCCAGTGGAGAGCAGCTGAAGGGGAAAGCCGGGCACTGGCACAGGGGAGCGGGCGGTCACAGCAGCCTAACCTTCAATCACCGCAAGGCAGCGGTGCTTGGCTGCGAGCGACATCCAAGCGATGGCTGCGGCCTTTGAAAGAGCGATATCATCTCGTGTTATTACCATACAGAGCGGCACGTCCAGAGGCTCGGCACAGCGGGAGGGTTATGAGGAGTTTGGCTGCTCCGGAAAGCGCAGGCTGGTGGCGTTTGAGCATCCCTCTGACTCAGCCGCGCATGGTGCTGGTGCCTGGTGCTGCGCCCTCAGCAGGCACACGCAGCCCGGCCGAGCCAGGGAGGGGTTTTCCACAGGTGAAGCTAATGAGGCTGAGCAGCCGCTGATGCTCCTCGGCAAAACGCTGCGGAGCTTTCGCTGATTTACACCATCACCGAGCCTTATCCCAGACGTTAAATTATCGTTGCGGGTTTTGCTGCCTTTGGTCTCCCCTCCTCCGCACGCTGGATGGTTTCCCCCTCTGCAGCAGCCAGGCTGGAGCTGGTCCCTCCTGCTGGCTCCTGCCAGCACAGATGATGGCACAAACTCCACAAAGGGAGAAGAAATAATAACCGGGACCGAATGAAGTGGCAGAGCGGTGCCAGAGCCACATTCTTCCTCTCTCCTTCACGTGGGAGATGAAGGACTCTTTAGGGTATCACAGACACTTGGCGAGCTAAGAAACCCTGGCTGGTGGGCTGCAGATGGAGCGGGGAGGTAAGAACATCCCTTGAGTTAGAAGGCACTATGTGCGTTAGATGAAGCTCATCTCCAGCCAAGAGCTCCTACTAGAGCAAGCTGTCCCAAGGTGTCCACAGGCCAGGAAACCTGCTCAGCCCCTTGGTTTCTGCTGTACTGAAGGCCATCAGAACTCACACTAACTTGTGATGCTTTCCCAACTACAATAACACAAGCCCCAACGCTTCTGGAAAACGTCTGTCCTTGCTCCCATGAGACACTTCATCCTTTTGAGAAGACCCGGGGCTTGAAGGACTCCACGCTCAAACGTACAGCAATGAACTTCCCAGTTCCCTTGGGTGAGGGACCATCCCACCACCTGGCAGTTGGGTATCCAGCACCAAGAAGGCCAAACCCTCACTTTTGGGGTCCTCTACCTTCCACTGCAGCCTAAACGAAGACTAATGACGATGGTCCCACCCCTCCAGAGCGTACAAGAGCATCTTCTCCTTGAAGGGCAACGATATGAAGACGCAGACAGGAGAGGACAACACCATTTAAAACTCAAGCTTCCTCTGCAAGCCAAGCCCACATCTGACCCGTCAGCGAGAGAACAGCTCAACCGATGATAAGGAAAACAGCGGACGAGGCAAATTGAGTGAGACTGGATTATGGGAGACCAGCTCCCCAGGTTCTCCGCAGAAGAAGTATAGTCAGGAGTCTGCGGTGAGCTGTTCCAACGAGAGGCAATAATTGAATTTGTTTTCATTTAATTTGAAGGGCCTTTAATTAAAAGCCAAGCCTGTGTGTGCGGAGAGATAAAGCTGAGCACGTGGAGACCGGGGGTAATTTGGGTGCTGAATGCAATAATTAATTGTAAACGTGGAGGTCAGGAGCTGGGCTCTATCTGCCTGCAATCAGCACGCCGCGCTGGCCAGCCGAACGGAATGGGCTCGCAAGCGCCGGAAACGCTTAAGTGATTTTTGAAGCCTTAATAGCAATTATAGAGCAGCGTGGAGGTTAATTTGCAGAGTTCATTAATCAGAGAAATAAACACGTCAGCGCTCGCCACGGCGAGGGGAAACGGAGGAGCCTGCCTCCGAGATGGAGACGGCCGACCTCGGCGGTGACGCTGCCCAGGGAACTAGGGATGACGCTCTGCATCCCAAAGCTTGGCTTTTCACACCCACACACGAGCGCTACAACCCTCGGCCACTCACTCGGGGGCTCCTGCTTGCCAGAGCTAAATATTCGAGGTGGTAACTGGATAACAAGACCACGTCGCTCTCCAGCTGGTAACTCAGATTCTCTCAGTCCTCTTATTTCTCTGCAGTCTCAGCTTCTCATGGATTGTTGGTAGTAGTATTATTATCAAAAAGCTTCTCAGCTTCTCAATAATCTTGCCCACCACACCTGAAGTTGCAACTATCACCCTTAAACTGAAAACTCACTCCTGAAGTCCAACCTCCCCAGGAGTATCCCCTCCCCAAAGCTTGAAACAGAGCTGGAGCTTTAACCCAGCACCTTTGCTGATAAGATATGTGAGGACACAGAGCGTCTGCTAAGGGACAACACTTAGAAATAAAGAAAATGGCTTGAATCCTCAATGGGCTCTCCTGACTTGTCCTTCCCTTTCAGCCTAAAAAGAGGTGACAGAATGGGGTAGAGCTTTGGGGAGGTTTCTGGAAGAGCTGGGTGGCTCCTCCTGTATCTTCTGCTGGGGGACAAGCGGGAGAGGAGCTGCAGAAGATGCAGCTCCGTGCACACATGGAAAGGCATTTAAGGGAGTGGAGCACCAACAGCTTTCCTTCAGGCTGGTAATTGCTCCCTGGAGAAAGGCGGTACATCGTGCTGATTTATTTTTTTCCCCTCCTTCCTTCCCCACAGTTTATTTCAGGAACTGGTTTCTGACACTTTTTTTAAGCTGTCCGTGTACTTGCATGGAAGATTTGTGCTTCCAAGGCAGTGGGTAAGAAGAGTCCAAACCCAGCACAGACAGATCTTGGCTTGCTGATCATCTTTTCATCCTAGTAGAATTAGTCCAGCCATTTCCTTGGCTCTTCTGCCGCTTCAGGCACCGTCATAGCGGGGACCTCCACGTGGGAAATGAGTTTTACAAACCTAACCAGACTTTAGGGATCTGTTTTTACAGGAGCAGCTGTGTTCTTCAAAATATTGAAGAGCAGCTACGACATTAAGCAAGGAAAAGTGCCAAGCTCAGCACCTGGGACGGAATAATCCCACACACTGGTACAGGCTGTGAAGGTGTGAGCTGAGCAGAAGAGCTGCTGAGAAGTACCCGGGGGTTGCAGTGCACCTCAAGCTGAAGGAGATGAGCCACCACTATGAAAAGACAAAGAACCAGCCTATAATGGCAGCAAACCCAAGAAACCCACCATTCCTGTCTAACTGGCAGCAGAGAGCAACCAACACCCAGCACACACATGTTGGTGTGACCATGCATGTCTCCTGTCCTTCTTGCATGCTCTTACCAGGAGTCCTGTAACTCTACCGACGGGCAGCTTAATGCATCTCCTTCGCGCCGAGCTCCTCCTCTCCCCCGCCTCCACTAACTCCAAGCCTGGGGACTCGGCCAGGATCAGCGTTCACTTTTCTGCCTGCTAGAACTGTGCTTAATTAAACATTTTAATTAAAACCTACAAGAGGGATTGCCCCTGTCATCCTCTGAAAGGAAGGCTAATCAAGTCCCTTTTATCCAGTCCAGCGAGCGGCCCAAGGATGTGCTGCTGGGCAGCAGGCTTGGGTGGCAGCAGGAGAAGATGTCTTTGAGGAACCAGGTCCTTATCTGCACCCGAGTAGCGAAGTTACAGGACTCCTGTGAAGCCAGGGCAGAGCCAGAGCCCAGCAAGGATGCAAAACCAGGGCACTTGGAAGCTTACAGAATCATAGAATTGTCAGGGTTGGAAGGGACCTCAAAGATCATCTAGCTTCAATCCCCTGCCATGGGCAGGGACACCTCCCACTAGAGCAGGTTGCTCAGAGCCCCAGCCAGCCTGGCCTTAAAGGCTTCCAGGGATGGGGATTCTCCCACCTCCCTGGGCAACCTGGGCCAGTGTCTCACTACCCAGTAGCTTGAGCATGGAGATGAGAGCATGCAACCCAACCAGAAAGGCGGCATCACTCCTAAGGTGACATCACCCCCTGGATCTCATTTCTTCAAAGGATTTAGACCTCCCACCTTTGAAGAGACCTTCAGGGAGCTGTTTTCACACCTCTAGCATCCTGGGTTAGCCCCGGGGTTGGTGGTACACATCAAGCCCACCTCGCACCACCTCCATCCATCCTCCCTTTTCCTTGCCCCCCTTTCCCCGCCGTCCATCCAAGCGCCGGAGGAGCCGCGGCGGCACCGAGCACCCTCTTAGCGCTCAGCCCTGATTGCAAGTGAAGTGTTTGAGGAGGATTTCAGAAGTTTTCTCCCTCGGTGTCCGTCAAGAACAAACACAGCATTTGTTGTTGGGAGAGTAAAAAATTCATCAAACCGAAATAAAATAAAATCAGGAGTGGAAACGCGCGCACATCTACATGTGAGTAAGCAGGGAGAGAACACACTCGGAAACTTTTTGATCAGAGTGCAGAGCCTCGAATCCTGACAGAGAAAATGTATTCATAATTTATTAAAAAAAGAATTTATAATTTATTTTAAAATTCATCAGACTCCTCTTTTCTTTTTTTCCTTCCCTTTTTTTTTTTTAACACCTCCCTTCTGCCAAACAAGATTTTCTCTAATTCCCCAAGAAGGGCACCTGAAGGAACAATATTGCTGAAAGCTTCTCCCTGGTTTCAGAGGTTGGGAACATGAAAAGTTGCAGCACTGGGGCCAGAGACTCCCCCAATCCCACATCCCTGCTGCCCTAAACCCTCCTCAGTGATGCTTCTGCATCCCAGGGCCCCTCTCCCCTCCCCGCAGGAGCTTCAGAGCCCCAAAGCAGGAGCACTGCTGGATACCACCACCCTCCTGTGCTCCATCCAGCACCCAACCCTGGCTCTGACGGGGAAAAAAAAAGAGAAGCTAGAGCAGAAAGCTGCAGCTCTGAACCCTCCCGCTGTACTCTTCATCCAGGAAGATTATGAGGTTTACTGCTGCTTCTCCATTATCCTAAATAAAGCAGCCTTTCAAAATTGCCTCAGACAGATTAGATCATGTACTTTTTACACTTCCAGAGACACCGGTTATAATATCTTCTGAACAACACTGGGTAGAATCTATTTTCTTCTTCCGCTGAGCTGAAAAATACTGTTTTCTCGAGGAAGAAGAAAAAGGAGGAAGGGAAGGAAAAAAAAAAAAAGCAAGCTATTGATTTTGTTTAGGGTCAGAATGAAATATCATTGGAGTGGGTGTTGAAATCCTCAGCCACTAGTTATTTCCAAAGTGACAGTTTGGGCTGTGAAGATTTTTCTTGTGAAATAAAACAAAACAAATGAAACATTGTGTTCTTCTGCTCTAGGTATACATTTGAGGCTTCCACCAGCTCCAGCTGGCTCCCGCTGGGTATATTTAGCATTTCAATCTATTCGCTTGCCATTCCCATCCCTGCTGGAATCGATGCACGGCCAAGACCAAACCCCACCGCGCATCCCTTGTCACACCAGAGCGTGGGGCCAAGAGAGATGCTACAGGTTGCCCGAGAAGGGGGTGGAAGCTCCATCCCTGGAAACATTCAAGGTGAGGCTCTACGAGGCTCTGAGCAACCTGCTCTAGTTGAGGATGTCCCTGCTCACTGCAGGGGGTTGGACTAGATAAGCTTCAGAGGTCCCTTCCAACCCAAATGATTCTGTGATCTGGAGGCACAAGGTTCAAATCCATCAGTCCCCAATGCCCAAGGGATGCTGTGGGCTCTCGGTGCCCTGCAGAGGAGAGGGTGGTACCCAGCACACCCCAATGCAGCATCCCCCCAGCCAGGACACACACTTCTCGTGCTGCTTTTGAAGGCGCCACACCACCCAAACCCCCGCAACGTCCCCAGCTCAGCCAGGTTTCACTTCTCCAAAGAGTCAGAAAAATTAACTCTCATTTATATGCACAATCCACTTCCCTCTAATCTCTCCACCTATCTCCGCTCTTCTGCTGGTACAAGCCATGAGTACTGCCTTTAAATACAATCATTTCTTTATAAATAAAGAACAGGCAACACTTTTGAAAGGGAAACCAGTCGTCTACATTCCTCTTCTGAGCTTTCCGCTCCTCGGCATTGTGTGTGGGAGAGAGAAAACGCCTCTAGAATGGAGAGATCCATCCGCAGGTCCCTGCCTCGCTCCCTCCGCTTTATTTTATTTATTTAGATTTATGCAAATGCCCAAAGAGGTCACCTACCCAATACGCTCTCAACGCCCTTGACGTAACTTTAAAATGCATCATAAAAACGCCCTGTGCCCCGCAGCGTAATTCAGGCTCACTCGCCACCAGGAACGGCAGGTACCAGGGAAGCCAAAATCCTTCAGTCATAAAGAGCTCCGCTCCTTCGCCTGGCAAGTACATACACACACACACACATAGATACACACACAGACACACATAGATACACACACACACACACACACACACACACACACGTGTTCATTCCCATTCAAACCACTCCACACACAATTCCCACTCCCCATCCACAGTGCAGGGGACTCGAAGTGCCCAGAGTGTCCACCCACCCCACAGGACAAGACTGCAGCCACTGGCTGCTCCTTGCCGAAATCAGGCATCAAAGCCTCACCTCTTCTCTGTCTGCAGGTTAAACCATAAAGAGGGTTTGTAGCTGCTGAGAGCTTGGTTAAAGCCACTTACAGCAACAGCAGTTTAATCAATTTTATCAGTTTTTAACCAAAACAGCTCAGGCAAAGCAGTGGCGAAGGGAGCAGAAAGGCACCAGGGCCTTTCTGTGGAGCACGTGGCACCATGGAAAAGACTTTTGTCTGTAGCAGACAACTCATCCTGGTTACTTTTAACTGACTCAATGATCAGCCACTTTTCCAGCTAAACAAACAACAACCCTTAGGTCTTGTGTTCTTGGGCGTTTCGGGTTCAAAGCTTTACTGGTAACAGACACAACCCCAAAAACAAACAGGGCAGTAAAAACACTCCCCGGCCCTCCCAATGAGCCACAGCACCTTAGACCTTTTATTTTTTTTATTTTTTAATTCGCATTTCCAGCAGCTGGCTAAAAAAATCATCACTGGGCGTTCCCAGCAAAACCCAGAACCGCCACTGTATCANAGGGAGGTGAAAGGGAGCGCTCCGAGCAAAGGCTGAAGGGAGCAAAGGGGATTTTTTGCCTTGCGCATTTCACCAGCTTCTCTTTCTTCCCCCCCCACCCCCTTAATGTAGAAAAGCTTAACGCTTGCTTTGAATTCTTAATACGACCGAGTTCTTTCTGCCACTTACTTTGTTTTGTCATGCACTACATACAATTACACATCTCTAATCCGCAAATCCTCCCCCGACACCAGAACACGTGCCAAGCCTTTGCTTTCTGCAGCCGCCGCATCCAAGGCCTTTCGAGATCAGCTCGCACCACAGAGCTGCTGGATGCTCCGGTACCACCCCCAGCCACGATGCCCCAGCCCTGGAAAGCCTCCACCCCCAAGGACTGGCCATGGTTCATCTCTAGCCCTGCGCAGAGGAGGGTTCTGTGACCCCAGGGAGCCCTCGCTGGGGTTAAATCCTGGAGCAGGAGCCTCCTTCCAACTCGGCTGCGCGGAGAGCTCAGCTCAGCATCTCTCCGACGGAAATCACATTTCGCAAATCTCCCACAGTGAATCAACTCACCAGTCAGATATTAGCTCAGCAAAAAAACTGGCAGGCAAATGATCTAATTAACAATCAGCACTATCAGGAGTTTCCGCTTTTCTCAGGCAGCCAAGTAAGCGAGAGCGCTTCGCTCTGCAAACGGGAAGCGCAAGATGGGAACAAGATGTAATTATTGCCCCAAGGTCAGACAGCGACGGCGGCGGTGCCAGCAACATCAGCGCCCTGCTCACAAGTCACCTCTTCAGGCCACCTGCGAGGGGACACCAAAGCCTTGGTGGCCCCTTGCAATGCTCCTCAGAGCTGGCTCAGACCTTGGATCCCCATTCGCAAGTGTTGCCACTTGTGGAAAGCAGAGCTGAAGGTCCCCAAGTGCACAGACCATCATCATCCACAGAGCAGCAACCCTTCATCCAAGCCATGGAGAGGATCAAGGTCCTTCATCCAAGCCACGGAGAGGATCAAGGTCCTTCATCCAAGCCATGGAGAGGATCAGGGTCCTTCATCCAAGCCATGGAGAAGATCAAGGTCCTTCATCCAAGCCATGGAGAGGATCAAGGTCCTTCATCCAAGCCATGGAGAGGACCAAGGTCCTTCATCCAACCAATAGAGAGGACCAAGGTCCTTCTCACACCCCAGCACCCATGGGTAAAGCCTCACCAGGACCACTTTGTACAGAGATACAACCAGCCAAGGAAGGGGGTAAGCAAGGGCGACAGAATCCCTCCGTGCAAAAAGCTTCAGGGCAGCCTCGGAGCCTCTCTCGATGCCAACTCCGGAAAAGAAGGCGGCAAGAGGAGAGACATCAATTTCCAGAGCTCTGCGCCAAAATCCGGCCTTCGCCGTTCGAAAGCGTAATTTATTCAAGCTGCTTTATTATTGCAGCGTCAACGGGGGATTATGGAGAGGTCACAGCTGGAGCAGTAACAATAATAATAAAAAACAGTTAAGTCGGGAAGAGTATCTCGGGCGAGTTCATCGTGAAGCGGGGAGACGCCTTTTCTTCTTCCGAGCCACGGTGGTTGAAAGCGAGCGGAGAAGAGCCACCGACTCGACGCCAAAGTGGCATCAAACGAATCTTTGGGGGAGCGACGGGGCTGGGGCTTCACACCCCCTCTGTTTGTGAACCCAATTAGGCATATGCTGAGGAAAGGGTGTATGTATATTAGATTTTAATTAAGCCGTGTTAATTATAATCTATGAGATGTGCTTACTGCTTATCTGATAATTATGAGAAAGCCAATTTGGCTGCTGGCTTGTGACTAATTAAGTGGAATTAGTAATGATAATTATAGATTTAATTTTTTGTTTGCCTTTATTGGCAATGGGGGGAAAGTGGCTTCGAGGGCTGGGTGGGAAATGGGATGGGAAAAGCCATCGGAAGAGGTCACCACGCCAAGGATTTGGCCCAAAAGGATGAGAACCCGCTTGGGATTTCCCAGCGCGAGTGGGAAAAAAAGAGAATCTGGGGTTAAAAAAGGAAAGTTGTGTGGAAAGTGCTCGATGCAAGCAAACTTCTGCTAAAAGGCTGCAAGTTTGCAGAGATATTGGGCTGGGTTTTTACCAGCTCATCACGTGGGCTGCTGGGATCTTGCAAAACACCCTTGAAAGATTGGGCAATTTGGGGAGTTCACTTTTTTCCAGCCCACAAAGGGAAATTCTCCAGGGATCTCTCAGGTCCAGCACAATCCCAACTCCTGCTCGCAACCTGCCAGCAAGAAAAAGGTGCTTTTTGACCCCTTCTCTTTTTTTCCTCCCTCTAATTGATAGGCTATAAATTAAACATCAAACACTGCAAAAACTGCCCAAGCCCTGGGAATGGGACTTGCATATTTTCCAAGATGCCCACAGGTTCCTACTGCTGCCTGGCTGCAAATCTCCTTGCAACACGCATCTTCCTCCTGCTTCCACTACACACCCCGGCCACAGGCTGCCAGAGCAGCCCCAAATATTGTAGAACAGCGCGGCTTTTTTAAGAGGCAAAGAACAATAAAAACACAAGGAAAGAGGAGGGGGGGAAAATTAATAAATATATTGCAGCTGGATTTTCAGAAGGCCCAGCTAAACTCGCAGCTGCACGACGCCACGTGGAGCTATGCAAGCTAAGCTAACGGTAATTAAATCTCCTGCTGCAGGGGTAAAGAGCAATTTCACGCTAGGTCTGATGCCCGGGATGGGAGGTATCCCGGGAACAACTGCGGCAGCACCGCGGGGACAAAGGGTCGGGGCTGCAGAGCTGCTCCGCTTCCTGACCAAGCAAAAGCCAAGCAGGCGGCGGAGCTGGAGATGCTCAGCCTGGCTCCTTCCCACAAACTGCATCTCTCATCTCCGATGCCGAGCTAAATAATACATGACAACAGGTAGAAATTACAGGCAGGAGGCAATGCCGGCTAAATGCGTCAAGGCGGCAGCCCCGTTGCAGCCCGACTCATCAGCGAGACCCCGCTGCAGCTGGGGGGTTCCCGCTGCAGCATCCCCAGGTCTCTCGGCGCAGGGCTCAGCTCCATGCAAAGCACCTGCCCTGATTGCCAAGTGGCTTCTTGCATCCAAAGCATTCCCGGGAAGCGGCCACGGGGCCAAAGCCCTCCTCTCTCTGCACGTTGGACAAAGTCCCCGTTGCTGACCTAAATAAAGGCTTCACCCAGCTACAGCACCGCTCAAGAGGGAATGATTCCAAACTACAACAGGGGAGGGCTAGACTGGATAGGAGGGAAAAAACTGTTCCAGCCAGAGCAGTCAGCTCCTGGAACAGGCTGCCCAGGGAGGGGGTTGACTCCCCATCCCTGGCCGTGTTTAAAGGGCGTTTAGATGTGGTGTTGGGGGAGATGGTTCAGGGCTGAACTTTGCAGAGTAGGGTTGAGGGTTGGACTTGATGATCCCAAGGGTCTTTTCCAACCTCAAAGATTCTGTGATTCTATGAATTTGGGCTCCAGACTCCCCCCGGATACATGAACGCAGCTCAAGGCCATTCACCAGATCTCTTGTGTCACATCAGAAAACCTTCACCATGGCGGGCAGGATGTCGGGAGCCCACCCTCATGCCTCCCAAGGAAGAGGATGAGTCGAAGGTGATGCTGCCACTTTCTGCCAGGCTGCAGGAGGAAATAGGCAGGAGGGAAAACTCAAGTCCTGGCCACTTGTGAGCATTCAAGATTATTTGCAGGCAGGCTGCTGCATCGAGCTCTGCTGTGGCTGGTTATTAGGAGCAGCACAAGAGATTCAATGACAGCAAACTCGCGATTTCTTTTTTTTTTTCCCTCTTTTCTTCATTTCAGCACCAACTCGAAAACAAGCCTGTTAATAAAGGGAAAGACTCCCCTTGCATCACACAAAAAAAGAGCCAGCATCAGCCTGAAGTGACCAAAACACACGCAAATGGCACAGACGAAATTTTACTTCATTCCTAACGATGCTCAGGGTTTGTGTGGTCACACATCCCTCTAGAAACTCCCTCCACAGCTTCCACCCAGATCCTCAATCCAGCAGAGCATCAGGAGCCATCGCCACAGAGCACCAAGTTCAAGTGGGTTTGCTGAATCATTCATTTAGGCTCCTGCACTTTCTCCACGATACATTTAATACCTTCACTCCCTGTCCTACAGAGAGGTGGGATTCACTGGGAGGCGAGTGCAGACGGCTCCGGCTCTGACCTCGTGGCTCAGCATCGCAAGGAAATTGTTCCTTTGGATTTCCCTGATGAGCTCCAAGATAAGAGAGGTCAGTGCCCAGCACTAGAGAGATAAATAATAATTTAGAGGTGACCCAGCTCTACGCTGGGATCTCTTGTTGAACACTTCTACCCACGGTTGGCAAAGGGTGAATTGCTGGGTGCTTAAAAAAAGGAGGAGAAATGGGGTTTTAAAAGAACAGCACTTCATGATCCGAGGCATAGTGTTGGATAAGAAAAAGACAAGGCAGAAGCCAGGAGCTGGCAACGGCTACAGCTTGTAATTTCATTGCACCTTCTCTACTCAATAAATGGGTTTCAGTCAGAGCATCTCTTCCATCCAAAACAAAAAGGACCTGAAGGGTGAGTTGATTGCATTGATTGTGCATGTATTTTCCCGGCAGGGAAAGCAGCCCAGTCCCTCGCTGCTCCTGTCCAAAGTATTCCACTTACTTATCACGGGAATATCGCCAGAGCCTCCAGGGCCAGCGAGCGGGATGCTGCGGGGAATTCAGCGCTCCCCGAACGCTGGGAACATTAAGAGCGAAGGCAGAGCACGGGGGTACGGCAGCAGCTCAGCTCAGCCTCTCCCCCATCACGGCCCCTGGCAGCCTATCACTCCTGCTACGGGTTTTGACAGCCCCTTGGGATCACTCTCACAGGGCTGTCGTTAACCCTGATGAGAACAGCACGTAGGAGCTCGCCTGCAGAGAGAGCAGGAGGGATCTGCTGCGACAAAGCATCCTCGTGCAGCTCGTGCCTGTTCCCCGGGCGCTGCTCGGCCCTGCCACCTCTCACCCCTCACCCCTGAATCCTCCTCTTCCTCCCCAAACCAAGAAGCTCCCACTCCATCCTACCTAGATCCCTACACTCAGCTCTGATAACGCTCAAGCATCCAGCCCCTGAGCCAAAACACCTCCTTTGCTTCTCTCAGGGTTCCTGCCACTGCAGACTCTCCTGGTACCCATCCCCAGACCCCTGCCTCTCCTCCCTGAGGGGTCAGGGCAGAGTGTAAATCGCTGTGGGAAGCAGTGTTGGACTAGGCACAACATAAACCCATCTCAGTGAGGTCAGCACTGCCACAGGGATCACCCAATCACAGATTGTTAGGGATTGGAAGGGACCTCAAAAGCTCCTCCAGTCCAATCCCCCCATTGCCGCAGCAGGATCACCCAGACCAAGTCCCACAGGAACTCGTCCAGGCGGGTTTGAAACGTCTCCAGAGAAGGAGACTCCACAACCCCCCTGGGCAGCCTGGGCCAGGCTCTGGCACCCTCACTGCAAAGAAGCTTTTCCTCAGATTCCAGTGGCACCTCCTGTGTTCCAGCTCACACCCGTTCCCCCTTGTCCTGTCCCTGGTGCCATCGAGCAGAGTCTGGCTCCATCCTCCCGACACTCACCCTTTCCGTATTTCTACCCATGACTGAGGTCCCCCCTCAGTCTCCTTCTCTCCAAGCTAAAGAGCCCCAGCTCCCTCACCCCTTCCTCATAAGGGAGATGTTCCACTCAGACATGTTGCTCAGAGGGTGCTGCTGCCATCACCCAGCCCAAACCAGCCACAGCACAGGGCCAGCTGTAGAAACAAGGAGTCTGAGCCCAAATTTGGCCTCAAACCCCAAAACTGCACCAAAAGGTTGAGTGCAAGGTCTGTGTCCAGCTGTGACGCCCTTCGCCTTCAGCCGCCCAGTCACATCCCCCTGCAGGGACAGCACACGTGGCCAGGAGGTGGGAAGGGGACATCCCGGAGCAGCTCCAGTCTCCAGCAGCCAGAGACAGGGCAGGTTGGCAGCCTCACAGCAGCACTGCCCGTGCCCGGGGAGATGGGGTCAGAGTACCTGGCTTTGCTAATTAACCCCCGAGGAAATCACCCCCGGCCACGGCGGCACGCTCCTTTCAGCAAGAGGCTGAGCCGTGCCTCGCCGCGGTGTCTTCGAAGGAGAAGGCTATCAGCTCCAAACAGCCGAGACCTTTAGCTCAAATCCATTAATCCTCTTTATTAAACCCAGGTCACCTCTGAGTCCTGGCAAATTAACCAGCATCTCCCCACTGCAAGTACATCAAGAGGAAACGCGCTGTACAGCGCCTGTAATTTTCATGGACCAGGGCTCTGGGGTCAGAGGGCTTCCCGGGCTCCATTCTCTGCCTTTGTCAATTTAAAAGGGAACATCGGCTTGCTCTTGTATAAATTACAAGAGAGGCAGAGCCGGGGCCCCGGGCGGTTGCAGGGCGATCTGCCGTTTGCAGCCGTGTCGGTGGCTCCTCTCCTGCCCAAGGATGGGAGCAGGGGACAAGCATCGAGTTCCCCGGGGGGGAAAACTGGGATCGGGGACATCCTCTGAGTACCCCCTCCACAGAGCCGGGCAGCCGGGGTACCGCGCTTGGCATCCTCCGAGGTTACCTTGGCCACGTGCCCTCTTGCTGCTTCTAATAAATGGCACGTCCCCGGTGCCAGCCCAGCTGGGGAGCGAGAGAAAGAGAGACTGGGAGGGCTTCGCTCCAGCTCAGAAGTGGGTGGAAAATTGCTCCCTTGTTGCCTGAAATTTCACCATTTGAAACGTCTCCCCCTTTTCTGCGCTCTCCTGTTGGAGCCACTCTACTCTGAATGCTCACCAAGGCAGCACCAAAGCGAGAGCGGCTCTATTTCTGAAGAGCCAAGGACATTTAGCTGGGCTGGGGAAGACCTGGGGCCAAATCCCTTACAAACACTAATTATACACCCAGTAGGCGAGCTCGGGAAGAGCAAACCAGCCCAGCCTGGCCTGGGAAAGAAACACCCCATGTGGGCTGAAGGACAACGGCAGAGCACGGACTGGAGGTCACAGGGATTGGGTCTCCTCCTGCTTCTAGAAACAGCATCCTCAAGATAAGCAAGCTTTCCAGAGCCAAGCAAAGACTGCGCCTACATTCTGTGAGTCAAGAAATAGGTATTTTTTTCAAGAGGAAAAAGAAAAAAAAAGTGGGAAAATTTCCAGGCGGCTCATAAGAGTTCTAAGCATCACATCTATTCCCCTAAGGCACCTCCACGCCGTGGCACTTCCCAGCACGCTCTCCAGCCACAGCTCCACCACAGGGCTATAAATCCACCAGCTTTAGCTTTGCCTGAAGTTCCTCCTGTCTTACACCAGCTTAACCCAGCAGAGGCTGAGTTGCGGACCACGATCCGAACGCTAGGATGCTCACCCTTAACTCGGTCTGACAATATTGGGGGTTTTCCACCCAGGTTTGAGTTACAGGCAGGATTAACGCACAGCATCCTAAATCTCCCGGGCACCGGCTTGTATCGCAGCTTCAGTTTTCTATTGCAAACATCATTTCTTGCTGTAGTTAATCGCCGCAAGGTCATTGTGGCGACAGTTGCCAGCATCCTCGCCAAGGAACCGGAGGAGCAGAGGTCTGCCCTGCTGACCAGATAAAAGGAGGAGATGCTGGGCTTCGTTTCCTTGTTTTCAATCGAGAGGTGCCCACCTGGGTGCGCAGATGAAGGGGTGGGTGGGCCGGTGTCAGCCCCTCGCTGGCTCAGATGGGAAGCTGCCGCTCATCAGGAGCCCCGAGGAGAGAAATTGCCTCGTTCTCCCCGCGGCCCTCTGCCCACCTCCAGCCAATTTCTGCTCCTTTTAATTCAATTCAGCTCCTCCTGACCTTGGCTGGCTGGAGTTGCAGAGTTTCTCTCAACAGATAGCACCAATTACAGAGGTGTGAAAATGGAAGGCTTTCAATTCGGAGAACAAACCCAAGAAACCGGGACTGCATTGACCTGAGAAGCAGGAGGTGGGAAAGGAGGAGCCGATGGGGACACGGGCTCAGAAATATTGTCTGTACTCGCTCTAGAAACCAAACGCTTTGGCCGTTCCCTCCATGGGGGAAGGCAAAGGGAAGAGGGGATGCCACAGGGGCCGGGAGGGTGAAGGACCCCAAGAGGTGCGGGTTCAGCTGTTGGCACCCGGGGATGCCAAACCCACCCGCTGCATCCCCGACATCCCGCCTCGCTCGTTAGCGGCTGCGAGCCCGGCGCTTCCATGTGCATTCCCCAACGGGCTGATTTCAGACCTCCGCAATCAGATCCGACAGATCTGACACAAGCTGAGTTTGCCTCCCTGCAGCGGGGCTGGGCTGGATTGAAGCTGCAGCATCTGCAGCCTGAGCTGTAGCGTCAGGCACAGCGGCACCTCCGTCCACAGCACCTCTTCAGACTAAAGCCGCTTTTTGTCCACCCACGAAGCTCTAGGCAGCCAAGGATTGCTGGGCCAAGCCTCTGCAAAGGCGAGCGGCAGCGTGAGCCCGGTTAGATCTGGGTAGGTGGGCTCTGGCAGGACCTCTTAGCTCCCAGCCTCGGCAGAGAGATCAACACGCCCGCAGTCTTTATCAAAACCACCTTCTGACCGCACGATACAACCTGTGAGGATCAGAGAGTCCCCAGACAAAAGCAGGGGATGTTCGTTCAGTTCACAGGAGGAAGGCAGAGGCGAGAGCCTCCCGGGGCTGAGCTCACTGAAGCTCTTTGCCCAACGTGCCCCGATGCTAAAAAAAAATGTTATTAAAACTCAAGCCAGAAGTCCTGGGATAGAAAATGGGGTTACTGGCAGGTGAAGCAGCACCACCAGGTACAGTCCCGTCATCTCAGGGTATTTTTAAGGTATTTCACAGACTGGAAGGATGCAGAAAAGCCTCCCTCAGACCTGAAAACTCCCCTTGCCAGCCTTGTCTCCACCTGCCTGGTCAGACCATCTTCATCAGCATGTACCAACCAAGGCCAGGGGCTCCCTCTGCTCCAGATGCAATCCTTCCCATTGAGGACAACCTCACACTGCAAAGCTCTGCTTTCCAGCCCAACACACGAAGAGCAAAACAGGTCCTCCCTGCCTGAATTTTGGGCAACCACCTGGCTAGCTAGCACATCTCGGCAAGCTCAGCATCCCCTTTCAGAGGCATCCTCCCAAACCTCAGAGCTGGGGGGACACCACAATGAAGGAGGGGCTCGTACGGTCCTCTCAAGAGTTGCCACAACTCGGCAGGACTCTCAGCAGCTCGGAGGCCGTGGTTTCAGCGCTCGTGAGCAGCACTGCCCGTATCTCCAGCCAAGCTGCGACCGTGGCTCCCCCCCAACGCCTGCCCATAAATCCTCCAAGCCGGTAAACAGCCGAATTACGGCTCCCTGCCATTGCTTAGCTGCTTTTGACACTAATTGCTCTGCGGAGTGTGTGCAACTGGCAACACCTTATTAAAAGTGAAATATATTATACTGTCCACTCATTGCTACTTTATAAAGATAAAGCATCCCGAGGATACGGAAAGGCTGGCGGTTCCAGTTGGAGCCCAAGGGTCGAGGGAAGAGTGTGCTTGAGAACGGTTCATCTCCTGCTTTCCACTCGGAGATCACCAGTCTCAGACCTCGGGGGAGCCCGGCAGAGGTGAGATGTGAAAGGACGGGGGGAGATCAAGCGTACGCTGCCCTCTCACCAGCTTCGAGAGGGGCAGAGGGTGCCCCTCGACTCACAAAGCCAGGCTAAGCCTCTCGCTACTTGTGAATTCGCATTCGCCTACCTCCAGACATCACTGCCTGCAACGTGGTACAGCCTCTCATGCCTGAGACACTAACCAGGGCATCAGCTGCTCTGACGGTCACACCAGGGCAAGCCCAAGAGCCCTGTGATGTTCCAGCTCCGCGCCAGCCCAGCACTGGGATCTGAGGAAGTGATGGATCCATCTCTCAGTCCTCCCATGTTCCATTTCTGGTTGGGAACATGACAAGCAGCAGAAGACAGAAGGAAGGTGGACATGGGAGATGCCACCACAGACACCTCTGAAGCCTGTGGTGCTCTCAAAGGGACGGTGTGCGGGGAGGGCACAGAAAACCACCCGTGTGAGACAAAAAAATCAGCTTCTGGGGACTCATTTTCAGTAAAATGAAGATAACTCCTCATGTACATCACAAAAGCCTTTACATCTATATCCTTCCTGGACTGTGGAGAGTAAAGATGTTCTTATTTATCACTTATTGGTCATTTCCCATGGGGCAGAGACAACAGGCCCACCTCCCACCAGCTCTGAGGCCCACGGGGGGTAAGAACGCAGCCTGCATCGCATTTTGATTCCTGAAGGAAACAGCTTGTCCTCAACAACCGATCAGAAATAGCCAGACTCTCTGGTTCACCAAGTTCAACTCCAAGCAGGATCAATACCTTCTCACTCCTGAGGTATCAGCAGGTAATTGGGTATCATGCAGCGATGAGCAACCTGGTTTGCTCAAAAGCTGCCAACTTTAATCTTCATCCACTCCTGGTACAGCGAATGGAGAGGGAAGAACAGATCAAAGGAGAACAGATCAAATTCAGCTGCGTTCGGGCCCAGATTGCAGAAAAAAAGGACTTATTCTTAAGCAAAACGGCTCAAGGCTCCTACAGTTCAACAGCCTCAGAGGACTCAAGCACAACACAAGGCAGAGAAGTTGCCATCTCTCCTGTGCAGCCACCTGCAACCCCAGCGTCACCTCCCTCGGGTTTTTGGCTGCTCCTGACACCCCAACTTTGCACCAGAGCCCTCTCCAGCTTCACACTGCAGCATTTTGATGGCAACCAGTGATAGGACAAGAGGCAATGGGTGTAAACTAGAACACCGGAGGTTCCACTGGACTATGAGAAAAAGCTTCTTTGCAGTGAGGGTGCCAGAGCCTGGCCCGGGCTGCCCAGGGCGGTTGTGGAGTCTCCTTCTCTGGAGACGTTTCAAACGCGCCTGGACGAGTTCCTGTGGGACTTGGTCTGGGTGATCCTGCTCCGGCAATGGGGGGATTGGACTGGAGGAGCTTTCGAGGTCCCTTCCAATCCCGAACAATCTGTGATTCTGTGATTTGACCACTGCAACCTCCACAAATCCACACGTCCTCTTTCAGCTCATGCACCTCCTACCTCAGTCCCCTCCTTGCTGTCCCATTCCCAACCCCACAGCATCTCAACACAGGGGCTCACAAGGGTCCACATCACTTTATCCCTCGTCACCAGCCCTGCCACCGGCTCCAGTGAGGAGCTGCTGGTCCACGCTTTGCAAACTTGAAGGTCCCACCTGGCTATGGGATGTTGCCACCCCAGCGATGGAAAGGAGCGGTGGCAAGGTAGATGGTCAGGCAGAGAGAGCTCGAAAAGCGCCAGGGGCAGCAGAACAACCCATCCGACACATTTCCCTGCCGATCAAAGCGAACTTTGCTTCGAGGTTTTGACATCTGATTAATTATGTCGCGCTGGCTCGCCTCAAAAGGTTGCGTTTCCGGCAGCCCTCGCCTTTCATCCTCGCAGCGCTTGGCGGCCGAACCCGCTCCCCTGGTGCCAGCAGAGGAGGGGACGGCGGCAGGGTGGCTTTGCCAACCCTCGTGGCCCGTCCCTGGGAGGCAGGAGATAAGGAGGGCGAGGGAGGGCCGGGGACAGAGCCCCTTTGTCTGCCGTGCCTCTTGTCGCGAGGAGATAGGACTCGGCTGCCTCGCGCTGACATTTCGCTGACCAAATTAAAATGCGCCGCCACGGAGACTAAATGTCATTAGCCTCATTAGAAGCGATCGCATTAAAATAAACAACAACAATAATAAAAAAAAAAAAGCATTAAAAGTGGAAATTAGCCAACGCCGTCAAATAAAATAACTAAAAGGGCAGATCTGTCGGGGACCGTGCGGGCGATGCCAACGGCGATTGGCTGGATCGCTGCGCTGGGAAGGGGCACAGCCGGAGCAACCAAGGTCTCCACGGGTTCTGCTGCCACCCAAGAACATGCCAAGACCCGTCCAGCCATGATGTGGCCCCAAACGTAGCTGCCTGTTTGGGATGAGTCTGGGGGGTCTTTCGGGATTCACTCCCAGCCAGTTTCAGGAGGCTCTGCCCGTGTCCCCTGGGGCTGGTGCTCTGCCAGCAGCTGCTCCACGAAGGACACAAACCCCGAGTGCGCCGCGCTCCCAGGGATGGGGCTTTTTTTAGCAGCATCCAGGTTGCTCTTGGAGGCTTCCCATTCGATTACCGGCCAACACCAACGGCGCTTCTCTTATGCGCTGTGACAGGACTGCCACGCAAGGTGGAAGGCTTGGTGAAAGAAGCGCTGGTTTGTCCTTGTAAAGACAGGAATTTTTCCTCTAACCCCTCTTGCTATGCAAACACCATCTCCTTTGGGGCGGGAGAAGTCATCAGAAGGCCCCTGCAAGATCCTGCTTATGACAGAGCAGATTTGAAAGCCCAGAGATCTCCTTCCCCCTCCTTCCCTTCTGTCAAAAATTATAATCATCATTTTCCAGCTTGCTGAACAATCAAAGTGTGGCCTATATTCGCTGGAGCTCCTTCCACACGCCTCGTGCATAGCAACAAGTCCAGGAAACAAAAGCCAGAAGTAAACAGTTGGGCGAGAGGAGACGATGGGCTGGCAGGTGGACAGCAGAGGAACGCTGCTTGGAGAACACACTGTGGGGTACAGGCAGCCTGGTTTCCCCCAGTCTCCCCAGTTTGCAGGTCCTCTGAGGGCCTGAAGCCCCATGTGAAGATCTCTTCTTCCACTCTCTGCAAGGAGCATGTGAAGAAATGCGCCTGGGTGATTTGGTTAGTGGAGATGGCAACGGTCCTGCTGTACCAGAAGGAAGCTCAAGCCCTCCCGCTGCAGGTTCAGCTGGTCCTCACGAGGTTCAGGAGCCTTGAGGAGCTCACCATGGGCTGAGCCATGAATGACAAAGCCACTTCAAGCACAGGTAACATCAGCTGCCCCCCGGGAAGCTGCTATCTGCTGCATAAAACCTCACCAGTGGTCAACACAAAACCCACACAGTTTTGCTGACCAGACAGTGTGAGCTGATGAGGTCCGGTCCCAGCAGCCCATCCTGAAGCGAGGAGGTCCCGGGGAGGTTTGCTGGGCTATCCCTTCCCCACAGTCTGCAGCCCTCGTCAGGCTCCAGAGCTGTCAATCCAGCACTTTCCGCTAGCACTGAATTCACAGAAAAGTAAATCTAAAAATAACTCTTCTTTTTCCCCTTTCCTTCCCGCCTCTCACACATGTTCTGCACGCACACGGCTCTGCCGCACAGGCAACAGGTCCAGCTTCCCCACAACGCCTCCTCCCAATCCGATACGTATCGACAGGGATGCACCGATGGGTGTCTGCAGCTACCTGAGCCTGGGTGCCCAAGGCTGATGTGTCCATCTGGGAAACTCAGCCCACGGAGGCAGCTCCAGGACACGAGATCTGTGAGAAGCATCACATCACCTTTCCAAAACTCCTCTGAAACCAGAGTCCCTGCTTTGCCACAACCACACACCCACTCCCTGCCTCAGATGATCTCGAAGAGACACCTCCTCTGCAAAACACTCTGCCCTGGCCCTGCCAGGAGAAGCCCAACACCTCCACACAACCCAAACCAATGCCCCAAACCACTGCTCTCCACCACCCCAACCCCTCGGAGCCTAAGCCAGGACTAGAGGGATAACACACCAGCTCCAAGGTCTCGCTCAGAAGGTGACAATACAGTCACAGAGCTTCTGAGGAGCAAGTAGGCAAGTGTTTCCTCCCTCTAGGCATGAAATGAAGAGGAGTTCCCTGGAAAAACCCACCCACGGAGCAGCAAGTGTCAAAGCCACCTCTGTATGTGCCGTTGCCACACTGGTAATTATAAGTACCATGCCTTCATTAGGGGATGGGAGAGATGACTGGGAGGCAAGGAGATCTGCAGCAGAGCTGTTATTTTTAAGTTTAAATAGAAAGGAAATGTGTGACCGCTGAGATCATTTCCCATCCTGCACAGGCCAGAAGCCAAGAGCATCTCAGGGGATGCTCAAGCTGGAAGGGAAGAAGGGACAGGGACCAGAATCCAGCTTATCCTAACTGGGGCGGGGAAAAGGACGGGGCTGCAAAGCCCAGGCTGACCATAGGGTCACCAAGGATACCACAGGAAAAAAACCACAGGTTTTCCTCTATCCCTGCCTGACTGCAGCAAAAGGATCCTCCCGAGTTCCCTGCTCCCCACCAAAGGTGCCAGGGCTCATCACAGAGCCCCAGCAGCCGCCTTCCCCCCTCCTTCCCAGTGCCACTGGTTCCTAACCAAGCAGAGCGCAAACTTCCAATTGCATATTCACGTGTCAAGTAGGAACACAGCTGTTTATGCAGCTCGAAATTCGCCGTAACCAAATATTCAAGCCTTTGGGGAAGATTTTCAAAGGCACCAGTTATGGCACCCAGCTCCCACCGGCGCCTTTGAAACATTCCTCCTCTCTCGGTTTTTCACAGGGATTCACACCAGCAAAAGCTCCTCCACTCGGCCGCCTGCAACTAGTGAATGCACAAAGGAGACGCTGTCGAAGAGAAGCTGCTGGAAAAGGCACAGCAAGGTTTGCTCGTCACTTCGGGGCACCCTGGAAGGCAGCGACCAGAGCTACCAGTCCTAAAGCCCCTGGAGCAAAGGGTTCTGAAAACTTGTGCCGTGGGGATTTGCACGGAGCAAAAGCTGTGCCCGTCCTCCCATCTCACTCCCTGTCCATGCCACTAGAAATGAAAGCAAGGGCTGCTCCTCCCCAGCAGAAATAAAGCATCCTCCAAACGGCCAACACCAGCTCTCTGCCTGTCCCAGGAGCCAGGGAATGGAGGAATCGACCTCCGATGGCAAAACTACAGCCTAAGCCTCGGGCAGAGGAAGACCAGGCAGTGGTTTTGGGCTGACCCCCAGCAGTTCAGGCTCCTCATCCTGCTGGGACTGCTTCCCCAGCATCTCTGATGGAGGACTGATGGCTGCAGCACCTTATCCGCAACTATCCCCAGCCTTGGGGAGAGCACAGAATATCCCTGCAAGTCCCTCTCGCTCATATGGAAATGACACTAAAGCAGAACTGACATGATCCAGGTTCTTATTCTAGGGCTCAGTCACAGGGATCAGCAGCCGTCCACCAGTCTGGCAGAGAAAAGCATGGGCCTGCAGCAGGGGCTCCAGACTAGAAAGGGCTGGAAAAGTGTTTTGAACTCCTGGGATGTCTCTTTCTTAACTTGAGGCTGGATTTACAGCCACCACCAGGTGCCCAAGCGAGACTGAGGCTGGGGAGCTAAAGGGTTGCACAGTCAGAGTCTCCAAAGGGGATATAGAACGCAGGTCCCGGGTGCAAGGGGTGGTGGCAGAGCACTGGGGGACTTCCCAAGCTCTGCAAGTTTTACCTTGACCCCAACACCCAGGAGCAGTGAAAACCAGGATCACCGTCACACCCTGCGCTGTCAAATTCCTGACCTCGGAAAGGAGCTGCTGCTGCCATGACGAGTCATTTCACCAACCCAGCAGAGGCAGCAACAGAAATGTCTGAGGAAGCTGATGGCCATTGATTTTTGCAACCTGTCAAGCCATGATGTTAACTCGTAACTGCAGATTAGCCAAATACACTCTCCTCCGCCCCAAATCCATCCTCCAGCACACCACAGCCCACTCCAATACATCCCAAACCAGCAGCACCCAACGTACCCAGCAGCTCAAAGCATCCTCCGGTAGCTTGATAATTAACTTGCCCGACTCCGGCTCCCCATCCTGCAATGTTAAGAACCCTCAAAATCCTTCCCATCAGCAAGATCCCACCTCAGAGAGCAACTGCTGTCCAGGAACCTGCCTCCCGTGAGGCACCTGAAGACAACGGCATTAAGCCTTCGACATGATTTTGGGTGGAAACTTGTCTTACAAAGAATTAAAAAGCTGCCGAGTAAGACGCTACGTACGACCAGAGGGGTCAGGGTTTCATTACTGCATTAACCTTTCGTGCCTTTAGATTCCACAGGAGTAAATTGGTAACGAGACGACGTGAGCCCCGATAGGAAAAACGCATCTTTCCTAACAAAAGTAAGAGGCACGGGGAGGGGAGGAAGAACAGAGGTGGGAGCGAGAGAAAGAGGGGAAAAAAAACCCTGGCAAATAAGCTATTACAGCTAATAATAACTTTGCGATGCTATTTTCTGCAGGAGCCTTCAAGTTGTGATGTTTCCCTTCGCTCTAATTACACCTTCTAAAAGCCGGTTCCCTTCTCACTTGAACCACCCCGCGCGGAACTCCCGCAGGATTCGGATAAAAACGGAGAGGGAAAGAGTTCGCGCGTGGCAAACAGCCTCTGCACATCCCAGGGGAGCGTCACCTGCAGCAAACACGTGGGACCGCGCTTGCAAATAATAAGCAGCACCCCCTAAAAAAAAAACAAACCCCATGTTCTGGGGAGGTGCAGGCTCCAAAGGTTGGCAGGGAGAGCTCGACTTTGCTCTGCACCAGCTGCCGTCCAGGGAGACTTTGCCAACGTGACTCGTGTTCCAGCCTGTGGTGGAGAAACCACGGCTGAGATCGGCCAGGCTGGGCAGGGAGGGAAACATCCAACCTCTGCAAGCCGTGCAAAAAATTCAAAGGAGAAGAGATGCTCGAATCCCAAGGGAGAAAGTGGTCAGTGTGGAGGCAGAAAAGCACCGAGCAACCAGCCCAGAGCACTGGAATATTTCCCTTCCTCCAATGCAGGCAGCAGGTTTTGGCTTGATGGATTAAAGGCTGAGCCCAGCTCGGCAAAGTCCTGGGCTGGTTGGGCTCAGGGGACATTCAAAGCCAAAGCAGATATTGCTGCTTAGCAGGAATAAGAAGGGTAAGCTACAACCGCATAAGCACGGATCAGGAAACCTCTTCCAAGTTACTGGGGGCTTAAATGTGGAGGCCTTTTCCTTCTGTGACACACACAGATGTCAGAGTCAGCCCAGGGCGTGGGCCAAACACCCACACCCTGAGGAAGCTGCAGCTGGGCACCAGCAAACCACAAATGCTCCGTTGCTGGTCTCTGCCAGCTCCTGCAGCTTAAGGGCACCTTGATGACAGCCCATCAAGTGTCACACGTCCTCCCATTTGACCTGCACGGCCACCTCGTACCCATCCCTTTGCAATTTCAACCCCGAGGAACCTTGCAGTAGCAAGAGGGTGAAGGAGCCAACGCTCTACTTGGCACAGCAGCGCTGAAGGGAGCTGCCCCTGTGCCCACCTGCCTTAGCTTCACAGTATCACAGCATCACCTAGCTTGGAAAAGACCTACAAGATCACCCAGTCCAACCTTGCTCAAGACGCTATTTTCAATCACCCCCTCCCCTTCCATTTGGCGAAGTCTGGCAGCTCCCGCAGCCGCACCCCCTTTCTCCTGCTCACGTGCTACCCTACAGGTGCACCATTTTGCTCGAAGCCTTCGCTGGAGGCGTTGCTGGTGGACATCCATGCATGTCCCAGGGGCTGGTGCTGGCCCATCACAGCCCCTGTGCCACCCCACGGAGCATCAGCGGTACCCAGCCCCGTTCCAGAGCCTTGTGCCCGCTGCACTGCTCTGCCCTGAGACCCCGGGATGTGGATGGTCCCACGGCACGAGCCTTTGCCAGCAAGTTTTAGCCCGAGTCGCTCAGGGCTGGTCACAGTTGTGGAAAGGGCTGTTCTCCAGCTGTGCCACCGCTAACCTCTCCCTCCCCAGCCTCACCCTCTTCCCACACGCGCCAACCCTGCGCAGCGCTGCGCTGGAACTAAACCGCGGAAAGCTGCCGAAATTAGAGCCGTGCCTCTTCCCTGCCCTCCGGAGCCCAACGGAATCCTCACTGACAGTCGTGAAAAACACACACACGGGGTTAAGGTCGGCTCCGAGCCTCGACACCCAGTCCCCATCTGCTTGCACAGGGACCGTAACCTTTTCAGCTGCTAGAAGTGCACAAAAAAAGGCTGGAGACTTTTCCCCCGGGCGCGCAGCTCTGCTGTCAGCCCCCATCACTCCCACCCCGCGGATGCAGCACTGCCCCACCGCGACCCACCCGCCGAGCAGCAGCATGGAGCCAGCGCTGGAGCCAACCCCAGCATCTCCCCCCTCACCCTCCTCCCTTGGCGAGCCCTGGGGATGACGCCAACCCACATTTCGGGAGCCACTTGCTCGGTTCGTGGAGGTTGCGGCACCTTCACCGCAGCCCGACACGGTCCCTCTCGACTGCCCGGATCGGGGGGTTCATTTCTGCTTTGCAGAAGGGAGCGAGGGGCAGGCACCTGAGTTTGCCTGGCAGGAATCAGGGAAGCAGGGATGAAGGGGAGCACAGGGAATAGCGTGACAGCTCGGGAGAGAGGGAGGGCACAGGAGATATCCAACTTCGAAGGGGAAAAAGCTCCGTGACCCCATCATTTACAGCCCGAGGGGCCAGACTCTGCCCAGCTGGAGGGCTGCTGTGCAACCCCAGCCAGCCCCTGCTGCTCGGAGCCCTCCTGGGGGGCCAGCCCTGCTGCGGGGGGACAGCCACGGCTGTTTGAACCCCACTCGCTGCGAGCACTCGGCAATTCCCTGCTGCAGAGCCACTCGCTGCCTGCCTGCGTGCAAGCGGCTGTGCGCAATGTGCATGAAGTCCGGGTCCCCCGTCGCTTGGCTTGCCCACCCTGCGAGCCGATACCCTCCCAGCCCCTGGAGAAAAAGCTTTTTGCACTACCTGGGATGAAGAGCAGGGCAGTTGTGGCCGTGAAGACGATCCAGCAGGCAGGATGGTACATCTTGGAGCTGCGGTAGACTAGCGGCTGATTTGCTTGCTGCTTGCTGCTGCTGCTGCCGCCGCTGCTTTTCGTCTGCGTTGAATTCTGAGCAGGTTTAAATCCAATGTTTGCAGAGGGAGGGAGACTGAGTTAGCGAGCTAGAGAGAGAGAGAGAGAGAGAGAGAGACGGGAGCAGGCAGTCAGGGGCTCTGATTTTTCCCTTGCACACGCACGCACACAGACACGCACACAACTAGCAGCAGGAGCGCCAGGCTGGGTGCGTGCACCGGGGAAAGCAGACCTCCTACCAGGCACCCATTGGTTCGAGATGCTGACTGACACCCGCACACTTGCTCTTCTGCGGGGCTCACTCTGCAAGCAGGGAGTTCAATGCGGGCATCGACCCCCTGAGCATCCCTCCCAGCACCTCCTGCCAGCGGTACCCGGGATGCGGGGAGCAGCCGGCACAGGGACGAGCACCGTCCCACCGGCTCCTCACGCACCAGCTGCCTGCAAAGGGGCTCGGAAATGTTTTACCCACAGGCTGGACCTGGTTGGTGGGGCAGGTCCCGGCTTTAGCCCCTTGGTTCCCCCTGCCCTTCCTCAGGCTCTGCTCCCCTTCCCGGGAAGCCACCAGCACCTCTGCCAAGCGAGGCGAAGCAGTGAGTAATCCAGGCTTTTTAGCATCAGTGGGTGTTTTTCGCACAAAACCCCTGAAATCAAGAGACAATCTTCTCTGCGCATCCCAAGCACAGACGTATTTTTTCCCTCCAGCAGGCTCAGAGCCCCAAAAGGGCATCAAGCTCAGGGTACCCGCACCTCCAGACCCCCTACTCAACACCATCCTGCTCCCACTGAGGCCAAGGAGGGTTCCCTCAGGCTCTCTAACGCAATCCATCCCTTGCAGGCTGCCGCAGTTTCCCCCCAATCCCTGCTTTCCCCCAGACCCTCCCTTGGCACATTCTCGTACCCCTGGCCAAGCTCGAGCACCCCCAGTACAGGGCACTGGATCCAGCTTTCCACTGGCTGCCCCTGCCACATCCCCCCTCTCACATCCCCTCCCCTCCAGATCAAAGCATTTGCCAGCAAGGGCTTGAGTTTGCTGCATTGCCAAAAAAAGAAGGTCACAAAGGTAAGTATCCAAAAGAAACAGCCCTTATTTTTTCACATTTTCTACACAAGAACCAAAAAACACCCCGTTCCTTAATTTGCATTCATTGCGGTTTTGTTAAAAATAAATTGCAAGCATTTTTCAATGCTCAAAGACAAACTAAAATGCTTAGTTTTGCTCAAAACAATCTCTTTCCCCACCAACTCAGGGCTAAAGGGCTCTTTTCGTGTTCCAGAGCAGCCCAAGCCTAGCTCTAGGCCAATGCTTCCGACTTTCCACTATCAAGCCACCGCAGCTTTTTGACACAGAGGTCACAAGCTCCTCCACTCCCCTCCAGCTCCTCTCTGCCACCAAACACCTCCTGAGAGGCCACCAAACCTTGCTCCAATAATCTCCTCACCTCTCCCTCCACGCACACACCTCTCATCTTGCATTATTTTCACAAAGCTCAGCCCCAGGAGGGGTAGGATTGGTGCTTTCACTGCACAAAGCCACATCCACAGTGCTCTTGAAGGGGTGCCCACCCCAGCTGAGGGATGGGAGCTGAGCACACATCACCGGGACAAACTTTCCCTGGCTTTTAGCCATTAATCTCTCTTCATTTTCTACTCTGCATGAATAAACCACAAGTTTTTAAAAGCTTTTATCTCACCCATATTCCCACATTATCTGCTGAAGGCATCCCACCTCCCGCATCTTTAAGAACACGCTGAAGAAAATGCGCCCAGGGAATTTCTTTCTTTCTTTCCTTTTAAGAGGAGTAAAGTTAACGTCGTTCGCAACAACCTTGACCTCTCCAAGAGGTAAACCACCACGCTGAATAAAAAGCATTGAGCCTGGAGCCTCACACGCAGTGTGAGATGAGAATGGGGATGTTTCTGTCCTGAATTTTCCCTTGAATTGACACCCAAACAGCCGACGTCAAGGAAATTTATCCTTGGCTGTGGGAAATCGGCTGCAAAGAGGCATTTGGGATTCCCCAGGGCCGCGAGGCGCGTGTCCATGGCCTATGTGGACATCCCAGGACAAGGACATCTGTCCCCGGAGGGAACCGCGCCGCTTTGGGACGCAGCTTCCAGGTGGGAGCTGAATCCTCCCTGCTGTCCAAAAAACCCCAGCGCGAGCTCAGAATCCGCTCAAGGCGAAAAGAAATATTGTTATCCTGCAGGAACTAAAGGAAACGAACAAAGAAATCATTTCTAATTAACAGAAACGTTTGATGGGCTTCGAACAAGCACGTCGCTCCACTTTCAAAACCAGAGTTGAAAAGCTGTATTTGGGCAAATTTCAAAACAACACATTCTTACTTTTTTTTTTCCTCCCACCACATTTCTCCCATATGCTTTTTTTTTTCCTCTTTTCCCCACCTGACAATGACTATTGCCCAAATCCAGCGCATCCTTTGCCCCTTTCCTGGCATCTATTCTGGCACCCAAAATGCTGAGCACAGCTCCAAGCATGACCCAGGATGGCACCTTTAGGACATTGGCACCTTTGCTTTTCCATCCACAAAATGGGAACAAATACGCCCTGATCAAGCAAAACAAAAAATCTATTATTGCTCATAAGCTCTCCAGGACCCAATAAGGCACTGGCCAGGTTCATTTGTTTGATTTCCAAGACATATAAAGATGCAAAAATATGTATTCAGCTGGTGGAGCTTTTACCAGGATATTTAGGGTTGTTTGGGGTTTTTTTGGTATCAAGCAGAGAATGTAAAATGCATATTTAAATCTGACAGGCAGCACCCGATTCGCGAGGAGACATCACGGTCCGCTGGGCACATTTAAACATGATTTTTTGCGCCTGTTTCCAGAGGGTTTTTCTTCCCCGAGCTGTCTCGATGCACATTCACAGCTGAAATGCAGAAGTACTTTGCAGAGCACCCTAAAAAAAAGCACCTCACAGAGCACCCCAAACACAGAAGCACCTAGCAGAGCACCCCAAATGCAGAAGCACCTCACAGAGCACCCCAAACACAGAAGCACCTAGCAGAGCACCCCAAATGCAGAAGCACCTCACAGAGCACCCCAAACACAGAAGCACCTTGCAGAGCACCCCAAATAAAGCACCTTGCAGAGGAGCCCAACACCAGAAGCACCTTGCAGAGCACCCTGGAAAAAGCACCTTGCAGAGCACCCAAACACAGAAGCACCTTGCAGAGTACCCTAAAAAAAAGCACCTTGCAGAGCACCCCAAAAAAAGCACCTAGCAGAGCACCCCAAATGCAGAAGCACCTCACAGAGCACCCCAAAAGCAGGAGGCCCACAGAGCAGAGATGCTCCACCGTGATGTCCGGCCACACGTGCTCAGGACCCAGGCACCCAAGCAGCCTCCCCTAGGCTGATTCCAGCCCCTGGATGTGGCCCAGAGCCCTGGATGGAGCAAGCCACCGCCAAGTCCTGCATCACCATCTCTGCTGACCACCAGCCCACTCACCTCATCAGGCCACCTTCTCAACCTCGCTACCTACAGAGTTTACCCCAACCTCCACAGAATCCCCTTCCCAGCCCCAGCCAAGGCAATTCCCAGCTCCTCGGGGCCTCTTCTCCTAGGCCTCTCCTTCACCAGTCCCCTCAGCGCCTCCATCCCCGAGAAGCTCCTGCGGCAGCCAAGCAGGGAGGGATCCAAGAGGTTCTTGGGGGCATCACAAGCGTCCAAAAACCGGCCTGCCCGTGGGTTTTAGCCCCCTTGCCATGCCCAGCACTGCACAAGGCCGCAGCCCTGCCCTCGTGGTCGGCCTGGCCCCGAGGCCATGTGTCCAGCCCCCCTCTGGGTCCTTCCCTCCCTCCATCCTGCCCCTTCCTGTCCCTTCCTCCTCCTCCTCTTCCTCCTCCTCCTCTCTCTGTGTGTGTTTGTGCCTCTGCCTGAATGAAAGGCTACCCTTTTCTCCTTGACATCTTGTTAGAATGGGAATACAACATCTATTGATTTGCATTTCATGCAAGGAAAGGGAAAAAAAAAATAAAAA
>WEIS01063894.1:0-59100 GCA_013389965.1 Todus mexicanus
TCTCAGTCCCCGCTGGGCAACTGCGTGTTGGAGCTGCAGACACCACAGTGTGTGTGTGTGTGTGTGTGTGTGTGTCCCCAAATGCTCCTCTGATCTCCCTCCCCGGTTTGGGGCCACCTGAACTATTCATCTGGAATTTTGGGTAGGAACAACATATTGAATCTTTTATCTGGTATAGTAAACCATCAATTATTTATCGAATGGCTGTTCATGTGAGTGCTGCTGTGTTGTGAGGCCCTTCTCTCTGCTTATCGTACCTATTAGGAGCACAGGAGAGCCACAAATCCACCTCAATTACCACGTGATATTCCACTCAGTATTGCTTTGAATTAATACTGAATGTGAAGTCAGCGGGTTTTTTTTCTCTCCTTGATAGCAGTGAACAAGTATTTCTTGTTTTCTCCTCTACCCCAAAAGAAAGCTTCTAATTGAAAAGAAAAACACTTGAGCAGTAATCGAAAGGTAGCATAACTATCAGGCTAGTGCCAGGACACGGTCTGATTTGTTATATGGCTACTGTTAAAAATATCTCTTAGGGGAATTGTCATTTCTTGCTCTTTCTCATTCTTAATGGATAAACAGTTGAATTAAGCCGGTATGTGATGCTAAGTAGATCCTATTCCAACCAAAAGGCATGAGCTGTAGCTTTGAAAGCCTTTCCCAGGTTGATAACAAACAGTGTGGATCATTCCGATACCTATCTGCTGCAGCTGAGGGGATGTGGAGCGGGCACGATCACTTTACCCAGCCTTTTTCCGCTGATCTGGACAGCATTGCATCAGTGCACCCTGACCATGGGGATGAGCCTGTGTGTCTCTGGGTGGTGGAAGAGTGACCAAACCATGGCACACACGGAGAAATACGGGTGGTGAACAGGTAGGCGTGACCAGCAGGAATAAGTGTGTGTTTTATCCAAAGAGTAGCAGTTTGTACGTCACACGTTTTATTTGTGAGGGATGGTTCTGTCCCGTTGTGCGCTAGACGGATCCTTACTGGACTGAATACATTCTGTCCATTTGCATTGTTTCTGGACTTGCAGAGCTTCCCCACGTGAAGGATAAAAAGCAGTGTGTTCCTTTGAGGCGACTTTATTCATGCTTTCTGCTGCTTCTGTGTAAGCAGCAGCATCAATGTGACTCAGAGTCGGTGTTGCGATGATGTTTGCTTGCAACTTCCTGTGCCAGAAGTAATTGTGGTAATTTTGAACTGGAAAGCCGCCTGGCAGCAGCGAGGATCATGCCTATGGCTGCAGGTGCATGTGGGTCTTCCCAATACCTTAGAGCAGCTGGTAATGTCACAGCCTGGAGCTTCTACAAATGATCCGAGTGATGAGACAGTGCATCAGATAAGTACAAAGCTTCTGTAAGGAAGCTGCTATTGCTGGTAAAAATGCGCCACGAAAAATGAGAGTTGAATCGTATCTTACGTGAGACAAGCCTGGGCACGTTTTAGGTGGGTTCGGAATGCAGGGATCCATTTATGACATTTTGCTGTAAGACCACGTCTCAATAAACCACAAACCAAATCTGCGCACAAAACCCCCCAGAACCCTGAGCTCACCAAAAAAGAGTTAAGGTTTCCATGTTCCCTGAAGGGACAGTCTGGCTGCCTTTTATCATCACCTGGAAATTTATTTTTCTTCTGGAGTATTTTATTATCTTGATTTTGTATGTCCATGCAGTAGAGCAAGGCATAAAGGTTAGTGAGTCTCCCTACTGCTGAGGACTTCTGAATTACTTTTGAAGCTGCCTAAGTCAAAAGTATCTCAGATGTCTAAACAAGAGAACTGAGGATATGGAATACCATTGACATAAAGAAATGACTAAGCTTGTGATGAATCCAAAGATCAAAGCCACGTCTACTTTTTCACAGCGTCGTCTTGATAAATACAACCGCATTTTTGAGTGGGTAGCAGAGATATCAGGAATCTTGGCTTAGGAGTGTTTCACTCTTGCCCTCAAAAACAACAGTGATGTAGAACAGGCTTTCACTTGATGCGTTACTGGTTTTCTGGTTTGCTTCATGAAAGGGTAAGAATAGTTCAGAGGACCTGACACGTGAATGTAAGGGATTTTCTAATGCAAAATAGACCGAAGAAATGGAGGAGAAAATTCTCTCATTAAATATGAAGGATAGATTATTAGAGGGCAATTTGTCAGCGTAAAAGTACAACCCTAGAACTGGCAAGGGAGGAGAGCTGTACAGTGTACTGTGCTGATGCATTGGGTAGGATCTGGCTGAGGTTCAGAGTGGCTGTGGACTGCTTTAGCAGCTAGAACTTCACAGAACACGAGTAGGTGTTTGGCCTTGGGAACAGGCTGTGAGACCATGCGGCTCAGGGTCAGATCTGCTCCGGTCCAACCCTTGGCTTCGGTGCTCTTGTACAGTAGTGCGTTTGGTCAAGGCCTCTGAAAAAGAAGCCCTGTTAAATGGAACTGTTCAAAAATGTGCTCGTGTATATTTCTGGAGCCAGGCTCCTCAGCAACCTCTGGCTCTTCTGCATAGCTTCATCGACACAGAGTGCCGGGGAAGGCAAATTAAGCCTTATTTGTTAGTGTTGCAGAAGCACCACAAAAAGCCGGACCCTAACAGGAGATGTGCCCTGTTCTCTGTAATTTGTCGTGGTCAGCGAGACATGTCGTGAACGCTGAAGAAAGTGTGGGAAGAGAATTGGAGGCTAAAAGCTTCAGAGCTTCTACCTGCAACGTGCTGCCGTGGAAGGGACACGTGGATGCTGAGCTCCCTTTGGAAGGAGGGCCCAGATTCCTGCATAGCTCATGAAATGTAGTTACTCTGAGGATTTTGCTTTCAGAAGCTGTGGAAGGTAAAATAAATTACCACCAACTCTGCTGCTTGCTTGCTTTTAAACTGAACACATTCTTCTCGAATTGAAGTATAATTATGGACCTGATGTGTTCTGAACATTTTATTTAGTCAAACTGAAAATTATATCCTCTGCAAGCTGCTTTAAAGCCAAAATAAAAAGAAACCTACCTAATTATAGCAGCAGTGTGGAGGAGGTCTGCTGGTATATTGTATGATACATTTTGACAGCTGTTTTCTACTGGAAGATTGTCAAGACCCTGATAAAAATATTTTTAAGTGTTTAAAATGGACAAGTACAAAATCTGGACGAATACAAAATCTGTAGCTGTCGCGTAGCCAGCAAAGACAAAAGGAATCGTGCATTTGGTTGGGGTAGGGTTATAGCAATGGTTAGTGGCGTGTTCTCATCTTAGCTGGGCTTCTAAGCTGTTTTCAGAAGCTTGCTGAGCTTGTAAAGGAAGAAACTGCACCATTACGCGGCACATGGAAAATGTCTCCAGAAACGTGCTGCAAGTGAGAGACGTTTCAGGTGTTTCTAATTTTAAGGGTTTGGCTTTGCAGATTTGTTGTTATACTGATGGTCAATAGGGCCATGGCAGATGGGGCAATTAGAACAGTCTTATTCAACAGATTTGAGAGAATGCTGAAAAGAAACAAACTTCCCTAAAGTATGGGGTTTGGAGTCTGTCAGGGTGGCCAGAAATGGCCTTTCTTTAGAGGGCTGCCAAAATAAAAGGTTAGGCCACCTGAGGACTTCTGTTCAAAAGGTGTAAAATATGTTCCTGATGATACAACTGCTAACGGTGGATGTGATTTTCACCTTAAGAAGTTACAGCCTTTCCCCAAAAATCTTTGGTGCCCGATCTTTCGTCCAACAGTGGCATGTGTCTGCATAAGGAATTAATTAAGTTATGAGTAGTAGCTATCATAGTTTAACAGATAACTTTTCCTGGGAGATTAATAACCTGTGTTATTCTTACAAAGAAGCACTTATTCTTACAAAGACCCACTAAGGCAAATTCTTCAGCAGGTTAGACCATATGTGATTTTGCATCCGATTTGAGCGCATTTGGGTATTCATTCATTCATCTGATGCTCATTTGCATCAACGGACATGGAGTCGGACTTCAGGGAATTAAGATTTGCTTTGATTTAGCTGAGTTGTGAAGTACATTCAAAATAACTTGTTCTTTTTTTCCTAAACTGTGTGCCTGGTATGAATTCCAGAAGCTTTTTCTGGAATTTCAGCAGAGACACAATAGAACTATCACCGGTGCCGTCTTACTTGGTATTTGTTATCACCATCATTATTCTAAGAGTGTAAGTACATGGAAAATTCTGCTAATTAGGATTATCACATGGCTTGGTAGGGACTGGGGAAGCCACTTCTTATTCTGAATACGTAGTTTGGTCGTGTCTGTCCTTGCAGTGAGTCCTTGGTTTCAAGGTGGAGAATTATGTTTCGCAAATGGGGTTCAGGGCTCATCTGCCTGAGGAATTAGTTGGTGAGAAATGAGCGTGAAGTCTTTGATGTGAAAATGCCTCCTATCGTGCGGCAGGATATCATCAAAGTAACCCACCGCGTTTAATTCGACAGTCAGCGCTTCCTGCTGGTGTTTAATAGACTGCACCTCTCGGTCACATTGCTGCGAGTGACTTGAGTGTGGCAGCTAATGAACTTTCACAGAACTAATGAGGCTTTTGTGAGGAAAGTTTCAGTTTATGCTGGACAGAGCTGTGGCTGTAGATGACACTTGTGTTCCTGCACAGACCTTCCAAATACTCCTGACAAAGGCACTAGCAGCACCTGGAGGGTAGGACACTGCACGGTGCTGCTGGACTGCTTGCCAGGAAAGCCCCCCTGTAGCAGCAGCTTGCATACCTGGGGGTAGGAAATGCATTCTCTGTCTTTATTCCATGTAGGTATCCACAAGGCTCCCTGCTTCCCTCAGAGAAACATGATCAAGTGAGGAGGAGTGTGGAGGGGGAGAAGGAGCTGCGTGCTCTCTCCTCCCGGAGCAGCGTACCCACGCAGACACAGCCAGCACAGAAACTGCTGCCAGCAACAGAGATTGCATGGGTTTAGAGGGGTTGGGGTGTTTTTCACTCCTTAATTGAGTGGATATTTGACAGAAGTTTTGGTGAGTACGCATTAGTACTTACGGGTTTTATGGAAGAAATGCTCTCCTGGTTTTGCTGGTATAGAATCCTGGTTCGGCCATGATCTGCAGGCCGTTAGCAGTTTGGTGTCAGCCAGGGCAGCTGACCTGAGTTGGATACAGGTGTTTCTCACCCTAGAAATACCATGCTCAGTATAAAGGGGGCACTTTGGTGAGGATGGAGCTCCTCCTGTTCCTCCTCTTCCTTCTCCTCCTGTTTGTTCCCATCCCTGGAGGGCCTCACGCGCCATCCTGCTACTGAGAATGCTTTCCTGCTTATGGTGACCTCTGTGCATTCACTGGAGTGAGTATAACTTTGTTTACTTTAGATTGGCATTGATATTAGTTTGGCTGCATCGTTATATCTTCCTCATTTCTGCCCACGGGTCTCCGCTCCTGCTGCAGATGCCCCTTCCTGGATGTGGAGAGAGTGTCAGGTGACTGAGCAACTGCTATAGTTTAGTCCCAGATACAGGCAAAGCACAGACAGGATCTTTAACTGATATTTCAACAAGTCTTTTGTACGTTATAGGAAATTGTTATTTGACAGACTGGTAGGTAAAATATCTAGCCAGTACTTGGAAGAAAGGTCCAGCTCAGTTTATGTTCAGAGCTTCACTTTGTGTCCAGATAATAAGCATGTCAATATAAGCACATACAACTGCTTATTTAGGTTACCAATTTGGCTTCAGCTGGCTGAACTTCATCTCGGAGATGAAATGAAACCTCAAGGCAAGTGTTTCAATTCTGCTGTTACGTTTTTGTTCTGGTCTGTTAGAAGCCAGGCTTCAGTCAGTTGTCGGATAGTTAGACCTCTGCTCTTAATCTAGCCCGTGCACTCCATTATTTGATTCCCTTTTGCCAGCTTCGTATAGAAGCAACGCATTTGTTTCTGGTTTGACCCCAAGAAACACGGTACGGTTCAGCTAGGAGAAGTCAGGCAAAGAAGTGGAAATGGTCCAAATTTCCATTTCCATTGAGGTGACCCATAGCTCTGTTATTTGGCCTGTGCAGCGCTCGCCACTGGAGTCTTAGACGCACACAGGGGTTCCTGGAAGGCTCCTCGAGGATGTGAGCAAGATGTGAACTGGAACATGATGCAGCCAGGATGCTGTCAGCATGGAGCAAAAGACCTTCAGAGATGGACTCTGCACCACTAAGCGTGTGTGCATCTGCTTGTAGCTGGTTCATTAACAGTGCAAAGAAACAAACTAGATAATCTCCTTGCTAGTGAAAATACCAGATCGCATTTTTTCTCTAGTGCCATTGATCAAAGTGATCCGTCCTTTCTCTCGAAAAAAATGAAGCAAAATAAAATCACCAGACACCACCGCTATGTTTTCAATTACAAATTTTCATTTCCAACTGATTTTTCTTGTGTCAAAGTTTGGGGAATGTCCTTATCTGGGGTTTATGGACTCTATCAATACTTAAGAAAAGTGTACTTTGGTAAAACTGGTCTATTTCTCCTGATTACTGTTTGGCATCCACTTAACACAGCTGCTGGGGAGCAGTCTGAGTTGCGTGGCACTTGACTGTGACGGCCTTGGCTTTGTCGCTATAGCTGCAGGAGATGTTTTGCAGGTTGTTTTTTCCTACTCAACAAAATAGTTCTCTTGGTTTATTTCACCTGACCTTCCTGAGTGGGAGCATTGCTCCACCTTCCTTTGGCAGTTCCATGTAGGAAAGGACAGCAGGAGTTACCCTCCTTCTCCCAGCAGGTTTTCCAGTAGGTTAAGTGCTGGTGCAGGTCCCAGAAAGCGTGCTGGCACCACCAGGCATTCCTACACTTCTCCTTGCTTATGCTGCCTCTTTTTCAGTTTGCACCTATTTTAAAGATGTTTTTTGGCTGTAACTTGAAGTGTAATTTTTTCGTAGGCAGGCTTGCCTTGTACTTGTTGCATGGCGAGTGGCTTTGATGCTCAGTGACAACCTAATCATTTCTGTTCCTCTGGAAATTTAATCTTGCAATAAGAGAGCGCGGTTAATAGAGTTGGCTTCGAGGAAATCCCTGCGGTCGTGTTTGAACTGTGTTAACATTTCCTGTGGGCCTGTGCACACGTATGCTCAGGTGTACAAGTGCCTTCTTGATCAAAAGCCACACTTGACTTCACTTCAAAGTAAAATGATGAGGGGGGGAAAAAGTCCATCTGTCTGTCATTGTTTATACCGTTGTGAATTTGCGGGCAAGAGCTTGGTGATGTATGGCGCTTCGCTTACCTATTATACTGCTTATGTAAAAAAAGAATATATGATTTATTAGAACAGGAGTATGGAATTTATGCTATGGATGGGCCTGATGAAGACACCACATTTAGATTTGGATTAAGAGCGAGTTAAAAATACATTTGTATGTTTGTCTAAAGCCAGGTGGCTGGTAGGGAAGAAAGCAGGAGAGCAGCTGAGCCACTGGTGAGGCCTCTTGCCTATTTCTTTATTTTCAGGGTGTTTGCTTTGAAGGGGGGAGGAAGAACTCCTCCAGTAGGTGGGTTTGATGGGTTTTTGCTTTCAGACAGGGAGTCCTTTTCAAGCACAGCTCATGTTGTAATTGTTAACTTGTTTTGCGTAATAGCCTGATGTCCAGAATCCAAATCATCTTCACTGATCTGAGGGTGCCCACATTTGTATGATGGGCTGGGGACCCCACACTGGCCCACTTGAGCAAGGAGGGAACTGTATGTAGCGCCCCTTCTCTCTCCATAGCCAACATATTGTGACTTCCTACGGCAGTATTGTCATGGACAGGGGTGGTGAACTGCTGCACATTTTCCTCACTTCTAGTACTTTAAAAAAAACTTCAGCAGTGTGTCAACTGGAACGTTGCATTGATTTGAGAGTTAGTGATTTAACTAGAATCACAGCAAGTTGGAATCCAGATGGGTTAGATGTTGTAGAAATTGGCCTGAGCAATGATTTATACATGTTCCAAAGATATTGAACAAGTATTTCTGAGGAGCACTATAAACACAGTATGTTTGTATTACAGATTCTTTGATGTGAAAAATCTATTCAGAAGGTGCCAGGGCACTATCAGAGAACATCATCAAGAACATCCCAATGTGTAAGCAGGCATTTCCTGCTGTTCCTCATTGCCTGTTGTACTACTGGGAATACCTGTCAAGTACAGCAGTTAATTAACTTCTCAAAGAGCTAAAAAGGTTCTTGGAAGAAAGGAAGGTGGGTCACACACAGCTAGGTCTGTTAGGATCAACGCAGGGCAAATTTTCAAGTGGTGCATAAGAAAATTTAACTTCTACCTGAATAAGAAGTGCTCAGGATCCGATAGCGCTGGTTTGGTGTCTTTTGTTTTCAGTCCAGCCATTTATTTTGATGCTCCCCGCACTCCCTACAGTGCTTGTGTTTTGATGGATGCTCAGTTTTGAAAAAAAAACCCTTTACACTGGAACCAGCCACATCAGTACTGCACGTGTGCTCGTGCCTGGCATGGCGTGCCCTAAGGGTCCAAATGTACTTAGGAGTGTGTGAAAAAGATATAGGAAAGGAAGCTTATTTGAGCGTTTGCAGTCAAATTACAACTCCGCAGCAACCATCCAGACTGAGTCTTCTCCTTTATGGCAAATCTGAGAAACTCGCTCCACCCCAGTGGAGGTCGAGGTACCTCCCATTCCCTGCAGTTACCATCAAGCGGTTCCCACCGTGGACACCCACACCCTGACTAGCCCGTAGAGATATCTTACCATCCCCGTTACCGGGTCTGCCCCATCCAGCCCCTGGTGCAAGGTAGTGCAGGAGGAGCGGGAATTTGTATGTGTCCTGTCTCGGCGCAGACACGCCTTCCCCGGGGCTAGAGGACTGTTGGAGGGACTGTCTGTGCTGCCCAGCTTCCCTTAGGAATCACAGCCCCCCCCAAATGCCTTCTGCAGTGGCATGCAAAGTGGGGCTCCTGACATAAAAAGCAGCTCTGAAAATTGTTAGTGTTTTGTATGCTGCTGCTGATTCTTCAGATGAGACTTCAAACACTGATCAACAAGTGGATTTCGATTTCAGATGAGAAATAAAGGCAAAGACAAAATGATCCATGGGGGTCAAATGGTGTTACAGACATGAGAAAGTGAACTACATGGTTCCAGAGGTGTTTCTGTAAGCTGTTGAACACTGGGAAACACTTCCGATGAAATCAGCTAGCTGGAGCGTAAGATGCTACGGGTATCTGCGTGCTTGTCTTTTCAAATGTGTAGTCTTTATTTTAAGCTCTGTTTCACACTAAAGTGGTTGACTGATATAAGGAAGCACAGGGTGTGCCTTGGCAGTCCTGCTGGCAGGGAGACTTAAGTGGCGTTACCAGTTGAATTTCATTACAAATGCAGACAGATCAAAAAGATTTCTGGTCTACTTATGCTTTTCGTCCATATAAAGGATGGATCACACGAGACAACCGCTTGGTGTTCATGCCGGCTGAGCGCACCGTTTGATCTGCGCCAACAGTACTGGGATCAGGCATGTTGGTGGAGCTTGGTCGGGACAGGTTTGTAATCATAACTTAGCTGTTGGCTGCAGAGCCCCTAACATTAGTTCAAGTTTTCAAGCTGTCTTTTCTAGGGCTGAAGGTTATCAGCTTCTTTGTATGAATTTTGAGAGTTTTATTAATCAGTATTGGAGGTGCTGGGACAGCGCAAAGTACCACAGACCTCAGCACAGAACTGTCAAGTCCAGCATCATGATACCTCCTTCCAGATCTCCAGGAGACTGTGAAAAAAGCCTGGAAAAACGGATACAATTAAAGAAGTCAAAAAATGGGAATAATGCTATGCAAATATCACTGCTGGGCCAGGATCCAGTTTCCTGTACTCTAGATTAAGCAGATAACTAGGAAATGCAAAAAAAACCCAAAGGCAATCGCAGCGCAGCAGAGAAGCAAGGGGAGGGCGAGGTCGAGCAGTTTTCAAAGGAGACGGAGGCATGGAGGAGAGTGGCAGATCTGTGAATTAGCTTAGAAGACATCACGAGAGTATGACACTTCCCTACCATTGTGCACGTACTTACACAGGCCTGTCCTTTTTGTTTAGGACTACTGTAGGATTCCATCTATCTCTTCTCCTTCCCTTCTTTCTTCCGTCTCCAGTCACACATCTTTTCTGCAGAGAAACAGCAGTGTTTCCATAAATGGAGTCTTAGCTAATGGTTTTTGTCCTAGTGACACTGATGCTTAATTACCACGAGGCTTTGAGTTCTGCACTGCTGCGCTGCTCTGATAAAGGAGCCAAACAGAAGCGCAGCAGTGTGGCTTCCTCCAGCTTTGATCTTGAAGCGCTGCCGTCTTTGGAAGGACCTCTGAGGAAATCATTGAGATGTGAAGGGGAAACCCTCAGAACCAAGTCCTCTGAGAGGGCTTCCCACTGCTTTCCTCACTCCCCTTCCAGACAGGAATTCTGTTTCCATTTCTGCAGTGAAAGCAGTTGGCAGCACAACACATGCCGCGGTTTTTGATGGAAGCTTGGCTTGACATACATTTTCTGGGGAGGTAGAGTGCAGAAAATGGGACTCGGCCAAGAAATATTTCTGGAAGATACCTCTAAGTAAATAACCTTAAACAGTGCGAGATAGATGTGACTGTTTCTGTTTGTGATGTGCTTCAGTCCAGGGTACTCCATCACGGTGTGTGAGAGAACAGTTCAGAGGTGCGTCGTGCAGCCTCCGCTCAGGCGCAGCACGAGGCCAAGGACGAGGTGTGGTGCATGTTGTCCTTCCTGCGAAAAGCGTCTTTTCCCTTCCGAGGGCAGCAAGGTGCAATTTGTCAAGTAGCTATTGATGGGAGAGAAGCCTCCAGTCTGTCAGCCCCACAAGCTGCACGTGTAAGTCCTTAAAGATGTGACTGTCAGACATCTCCTTCGTATGGCAGATCTGAGACCAAACGCGTGTGGGTCCATGGAACAGGCTTGATGCAGTCAACCAAAATTAAAGGTTAGCTGTAGTTTTCCCTTTTTTTTTTATAGGCACAAGAGTTTTAACGCGGTCACTATGCACAGTCATGTGATTTATAATCAAGTGGATTAACTGCTGACTTATGCTTCACATGTGCCTTATAAATCTACATGCATACCTTCCAGATGCTAGGGAAAGAGTGATGAGACATCTTTAAGATGTATTAGCAAGGATATTTTCCGATAGAAAATACACACATGGGACTCAATCCCCACCAATGTGATATTTTAGTCGAAATTACAGCAGAGATGTGCTCAATGAGGCCCTGCAGCTATTTATAGGCAGTTCTGTCAAATTCAGGGTAAACTTGTCATCTTTTTCTTTTCTGTTCCTTCCAACCACATTTGCAGAAGGATTCTTCTGGTTAATTGTGGGCTGCCAAGGCTTTGCATGAAGACATCTGCACAGTGGCACCACCCTGTAATTACATGGGAAGGGATCTCTGTCCTGTGATGGTGCTGGTAGATGTCCTTGCCAGGCATTCTTCCCCTGTGGTGGGAGAGAGGCAGCGTTTGCACCATCCTGAAGTTAACCCAGCTCTCGGCAGCACGTTTTCAGTGTGTGGGCATTGATTCAGTCTCCGCTGCTGTTTGATGCTTTACACTTCCCAAGGATTTAAAGCCTTTCTGGAGCCTGTCTGTTTTGCGTGAGTGTGTCAGGTGTCAGCTCGCGTTGATAACCAGGCACGTGGATTTGCCGTGTTGGCATCACACTGGCTGGAGCTAAATGTCAGTTTATACTGGGAGCAATCGCCCTGCACCAGTCAGAGAGTGCTCAGTGAGGAAGCCTGGTTTGCTTTCACCGTGTGAGTTGTTGTTTCTAGAGTAGTTAAGTCCTCGGTCAAAAAAACCCGGATGTGTAAAACACAAAAGTGCGTAAAAATAGAGTACCTCAGGTGCCACTTCTGTGCTCAACTAGTAGAGCTTGTGAGTGTCTGAGCTCGGTCTGATTTCACCAGCAGAGAGAAATCTCTCTGGCAATTTTCACAAGCCTCGCATCAAATCTTTAGAAGTTTGGCATAGGAGGTCTTGGTTGTGATGTAATTATCGTGGTATGTAGCAGTTACAGATTGGCAGGTGAGTGGATCAGGAACAGTTCATCAGAAGAGTGAACCTAAGCCCTAAGTGTCCTGAGAGACTTGGACAAGTCTGGTGCAGTTTTAATGCCAGGTCCCAAAAAGCTGGTGCCATGTGATGTCCTACGTGTGTGGTAAAGAGCATCCGCAGAGCTCTACTGGGGCAGGTTCAATTAAGAATTCAGTTCATCATCTTCTCAAGTCAGAAATTAGGTTGTGTTCACATCTTTCTCTTGGTTTTTGGTTTCAGCATGAGCTTTTGAGTTGTTGGGTCAGTTTAGCCTGATTTTTTTTCAATCCTAGCTCTGTCTTCTCTTTGTGTTGATTATCGATGCTGTAGTTGCCTCATCTGCCAGGGATTTACTCGCTTATGAGCATTTCCTAGTGCTTGTTTGGACCGATGGGTTGATTTCTCTCCTTCCATGACAGTAGTATGTGAATTTTGGTGGTTTTGAAAGTAATTGAAGTATATTTTTTTAAATACAGACTTTACATAACTCAGTTATCGTATTGGCTAGAAGACTAAGAGATCAATAAACTTCCCTGAAAGCCAGCTTGGCTTGCACATGCCTTCCTCAGAATGTGTCAGCAATTGCTGGGAGCAGAGGTGAATCCAGGTGCTCTGCCCAAGGAAGCAGCAAGAAAAATATGCGAGATGCTCGGCGTACCATTTCTCTGGGCATTAGGTTTGGTATTAGTTAATAAAAGTATTTGGTGTTATTTAATAGAAATCCACAATCAGGTTCTGCAGCTTATCAATGGACGTTAGCAACCAGAGAGTTTGCAAATGCTGGAGTCCTTTCAGAGCCTGATGCTGCCCCACATGTGCACAGATCTGCGAGTTTGCGGACCCTACCCGGTCCCCCTCTCTTGAGGTTGGGTAAGGAATCTGTAACTGATCCTGGTCTCCTCCAGCAGCACCAGTGTTAAGTACACACAGGGTGTACAGCTGAGTTTCAGGCCCTGAGGCTGCCTAGTGGATTTTATGAATGTTTCAGTAAACAGCTTTTTTTTAAAAAAAAAAGAAAAGAAAAGAAAAAAAGTCTGGGAGGGACTAGTTTGGTTCAACGGCTGGAGGCATAACATTCATTACAGTAAAATCTGTTCAAATATCCTTGACAAATACTAGGAACAAGTGTTCTTTAGACAGGTGGGTTGTTGTTAAAGGTCACTTCTGACCAAAAAAAACAAAAAGAGGAGAAAGCTGTTAGGATTGTAAATCCTTCTCTCGGAGAGGCAGCGTGGTTGGAAGGGAGGCTCTGCAGGTGGGTGTGCAGGACAGGCTGGGGAGCCGGCAGCTCATCGGGCTTGACTTGCCCTTGAGTCAAGGAAAACTCAGTGGATATGGGGTGCCTTGGAGAGGTCTTGCACCCTGAGCACATCACAGAGGGTTAGGCAAACCCTCTTTTTAATTAGGATTTCAGAATCAACGACCCATCTGACTTACGCGCCTGGTGAGAGGAAAAAATCAGTATGCTTTTACCTGATCAAAAGCATCTAAGCTTTCACAAGTTAAAAGCAAGACGCTTTTACTCTGCTTGACTTTGTTTTGTTTCCTGTTTTTCTCCTTTTAGTTCATTTGGGTTGTTCTTTCTTCCCTTTGTGGAAGCTTGAGGACTTTGCATGTTAGAGATCCTTTTTAAATTGTGTGCTTCTCTCTCTGTATCTAGGGATCTTAGTTTTGTTTTGATTGACCCTCCAGTAAAGCTGCTTTTTAAGAGTATCGGATAAACCTTGAGACATTGGCAAACGCTTATTCTATCCGTCAGAAATTTTTGTGGTGGTCCTTGAGGTCTCATAACTTCAGGAGAGTTGAAGCCTGCGTGCAGTCGCATAGCAAAAGATTGTAACCACCCCAGCAGCTACTAGAAGGTGCTGTCATCATCCCTGGAGCTCAGCCCTCTTGGGTTTTGTACCAGGGTATGTTCCTCCTTTGTTTTTTTGATTTCTGCTTGTTCTCTACTCGGCTTTTCTTGTCTCTCCCATGTTTTATCAGAACTGGCACCAAGAAAAGTGAAATTTTGTCAGTTTTAGTAAACTGTGCCCATTTGTGCCTTGAATGATAGAATTGTCAAGATTGCAAAGGACCTTAAGATAATCAAGTCCAACCTTCAGCCCTACACAACCGTAAGCACTAAACCATCTCCTGAAGTGCCACATCCAGCCGTTTTTTAAACACCTCCAGGGTTGGTGACCTTGGTGTGAAAAAGCGCCTTCTGCTCCCTTTGGAGAAGAGAGCGACTATAGCTGTTAGCACTGATCAACCTCTCTGCACCTGCCAAGTACAGCTAGTTTTCCAGCTGCCCAAAAGGCCAAAGAATAGCAAGGGGGGGAGGCTTTGGAAAGCAAACACTTGCTTGTGTCAGCAGGATCACTGCCTTGAAGTTGTTATTATGGAAGCGAAGGCAACCCCACAGCACAGGGAATGATGTATTCATTTCAGTCCTTGCTGTTCCAAGAGGAAGGCTGTTAGATTCCGTGCAACTTGTTGCTTTGTTGTTTTTTTATTTGTAGGTGTTGGTTGATTCCCATGTAGCTAGGTAACCTGGTACAAAATGCGGGCTCTGCTGTCACAGTGAATTGTGTATATGTATCTCCTTATGGGAGGACATCTCTGGATAACAGAATCTCTTAATGTAACTCACTCTGGGGGGTTATTACTGCAGAGTGTAGCCCTGGCCCTGTGGTTTGCCTCAATAACTGGAGTTGTAGGTTGTCAAAACAGGGTGTGTGCCAAGGCAGTGGGACGTCCAGGGCTGAGCACAGGTTATGTCTGTTGAGTACAAAATAGCGCTGAGTTTAGTAGATTTACTGGCCAAGGTGGACTTCACATCTTGTGAGACAAAGCCCTGACCTGGGGGAGGGTGCTTGGTGTAGTGCGCACTCAGCCAGAGCCCCATGCGGTACTGGGGCCAGGGCGCCTTTGCTCACCTGGCAGCGGCAGCAGCGAGGAGATCTGTTTTCCTCATTTAATCTCCTAGGCTGTTCCCGACAGCCTATCTGTGTGACCGTCCCTCCGGTGCGGTTCCTAGCCCTGTGACTAGCATGCCTGCCCTCCAGCCACTCTGCCAGCAGCACGCTTCCTCGGCTGTATCTTAAACAGCAGCTTTGGAGACGTCTGGTTTGCTGAAGTTGAGCTGTTCGTCTAATCCCAGAGCTACATGTGAATCCTGCTTTATAATCCCACCAAGAAAAAATGGTAACTGCAAGAGGTTCTGCAACCATTACTGCACTGAAGGGGCAGGATGGGACATGCGTTGTTCCTAGGTCAGTGGAAAATAGGAAAATGTTTTGAAAGTTATTTCCATGTATTTTTCCATGTAAATGTAAGGGGTCTTTATTATTATTTCTGTTGAAAGAAGACAAAAAAACAACAACCAACAAACCAAAACAACCCCCCCAAGTTCAAAGAGATGCAAATGAACCCTTTACTATTTTTACAGTAATTTTTCTCCACTGGAAAACAAATTATATAAACAGACTTCTAAAAAGAAAAACTCCTCAGAACTGGGCAGAGGAAGTGTTCCTCCGGTATGACTTGAAATAAAAAAGCAACACACCTGCCTCCAGCCGGTTTCCCTGCGACGCGCGTCTCGCGCAGCCCCAGCCATGTGAAGTCGCTTCCAAGTCAAACAAGTAGCAATTTTTAAGTAGCACCTAAAGAGGAACGAGGCCAGGCTTTGCCAGCAAAGCCCTAGCCCCAAAAGGCTGTCTCCTGCTGCACAGGTTTTATTTTGCTTTCCCTGATCCGTTTGCAGCGAGCTGTTAGTGATGGCCGGGCTGGCTCCCTGCACGCAGGGCAGCAATAATGAATTGCAGGCAGCTGCCGCCCATGACACCTGCAGCATGGTGAACACTGCGGGACTGTTCCTCCCGCAGGACCTGGTGCCACGGGGAGGATTCTGCTGGCCCAGAGTCTGCCCAGCACACGCAGGTGGAGAGAAAGTCAAGCTAGGCAGGTGTGGGGCGCAGAAAGGTTTTCTTTCTTTCCATCGGAGGAAGAACAAGGATGACCAAGAAGTGAACACAGGAGCCCTCTGTGCAGCATGGCTGTTGTTTCAGGGGCAGGCTCACCTGTGGAAACCCAGTTGGTACAATATTTGGGCAGGCTTTGAGGGGAAAATACTTTCATGCTTTTCTGATGCAGTAGGTCCAGGAGTGCGAGCTGAAAAAAAAAAACCACCAACCACCCCAAAATGCATAAGCAGTATTTATGGACGTTTGAAAGTTGAGATTCTTGGGGAAAAAAAGGCTGCATTTCTTCTCAAATGCTTTCGAGGGTGTTTTACCTAATGGTTTACCTGCCCTAATAATTGTGCAGCTTTCATATGTTTTAGCAGGGTGAATAGAAACGTATGTTTTGAGTGGATCAGGTTGGAAAGTTCATGTCATGTGGTACTATGATCAAGTGGCAAGCTTTGGATTAATTTTGCAAGCTGGGAACTGAGCTTACATTCAGCTGCACTTGCAATAGCTTCTGCTGGCTGACCCACAACACATCCTTGAGCTCACAGGGAAGGTGTCATGAAAAATAGCCTAGTTTAAAACACATCTGATTTAGAAAATACTTGAGCTGTGGAGTCAGGATGGGGTTCAGGACACTGCCTTGAGGAAGCAGCATTAGACATCTGCCCTGTTGTTGTTCTGTATTATCTGTAGCATCTATTGTAGGTCTCTTCACGGACAGGAGCAGAGTTTGTTAGGCTTTAGCCTGCTGATTTTCTGGTTTTGAGACCCGAGGATGGAGCTTTCCCAGGCTCAGACCACTGTATTAACCATCTGTCAGCAAAACTCCGTAACAAGTGACGTTTTGTCTTTGTGTCTTTTGTCGTCCCCCCCCCCCAAAAAAACACCCCACAACAACAACAACAACAACAAAATAGAGAAAAACAAGGACTGATGAACGTTTTATACAAGCAGAGCTCAAACAGAGCTCAGCAAGTGGGCAAGTACTGAGTAAATGGGGAAACCATCCCAGAATTTCAGTAGATTTCTCTAGGGACTTACCTGTAAAGAAGTTTGTTTTACCAAAAACAAGGTTCAAGGATGCTATTTGAAAAGAACAAAATGTTGTGGAAGAGTATAAACAAGCTGAGATGGCTCTACTGGGTGTTCTTCCCTCAGGTTTCTGTCTTCATGGACTGAGTTGGGTTCTGGTTTTGGCTTTGTATTTCTGACCTTAAAAGGTTGGTAGTTCTTCAGTAGCTTTAAAGAAAATCTTCCCAAAAAAGTTACAGGAAGTGTCTGCAGTTCTCTTTTTTGATAGGTCTTAATAAAAAGCACACCCCCCCTCTCCCCAGTCCTATTTTTAAATTGAGATGAGGTGGAGGGTCTTGCACTGGCTTTTCTTTTTTTTTTTTTCTTTTTTTCTTTCTTGTTTCCTTTTCTTCTCTCCCCCATCTTTCCTTACCTACAGACGACTACTTTCATATTTCTACTTCTCTCCTCCTTACATCTCTTCGTTCTGCACAGAGCAGTAACAGCAGTAACAATCCCCCATCAACCTCGAGAGCAAATGCTCCTCTGCCAGCAAAATGCACCTTGTTCTGTCTGAGCTGGACCCACGGGCTGTGACTCCGTTCTCACTGTTAATGGCGACTTCTCTCGTCTGCCTGAGAAAATTTTAGGTTCTGTGTGCATTTCTGGTTTTAATAAGCTCCTTTTCGTAATGCGAACAGAATTAATCTAAGCTCACACTCTCAGTAGGCTGTTCTCAGCCAGAATATTGTTTTCAAACTGAGGCAACACCCTGTTTACATAGATAAGCAAATTCACAGTCCACAGAGCTTCTTCCAGTCAGACCAGCTGCCAACCGCTGAACAGTAAGGGACTGGGAAGCACATGTTTCACATACATAGCAAACATTTCTTCTTCTGAAGGGTAACCAGATCTTTTTTCTTTTTCTCTCTCCTTTTTTTCTTTCTATTTTTTTCTTTTTTTTTTTTTTTGTCTTGAGGAGTTGAAAGTTAGAACATCTGCTTCTTGGCCAGCCATTTTACCCCACAAATGCTGCTTCCCAGGTTCAAAAAAGCCTGGTTAGGTCGTTGTGTGTGCATCTCGGTGCCTGTTTGTCTGAGCTATACCCAGAACCACACCAGGGAACAGTTACACGAGGTAAATGCTGTTGTGGACCTGGGGCTTGTGCCACTTGTGGCCAGCCCCAAGCACAGTCGGTGCACAAAGCAGCTGCTCTTCTTACATTCTCAAACTACAGCGCTTTATTGGGATGCAAAACCAAAAGGTACAGGCTGTGAACAGCAGAGCTGGGGTTGAATCCAGACCCGAGTACCTGGCAGGTGAGAGCAGGTGGCTCTGCCTTGAAAACATCTGTGCAACAATGCACAGAACACAGAGGGTCCCTAAGAAAAGCCTGCAGTCCTTCAGCATGGCACTCTTCTGCCTATCCCTGTGAAAGCTACACCTTGTCTGACAACTGAGGTGTTGGGCCTTCAGTAATAACTTTAGCAGCTGTGTGGTCTGCTCTTGTGTTACTCATGCAACAATAGCATGAACCTGGTCTCTGTGAGTCCCAGAAGTGTTTTACCATTTGGTACAAGGTACAGCACATACTGCTTTGTATTATTGCAGATTTTTGTCTCCGTGTTTCTGCTAACTAAATAAAGTACCCAGGAGTACTTCTGCGTGCTCTGGTGTCCCAGGCAGGGCACTCTGGGGCTGGAATCCAGCATTTCAGTGCTGAACAGGGAAAGTGTATAGAGATGCTGTCTAACTCCCGTGGTCAGAGCTTGAAGGTGCTTTAAGGAAAAAACAAACAAACAAAACAAAAAAAAACAAACCCCAAAAAACAAGGCAAATGAATTTTATGTTTGTGTGACTGTGTGCAAGCAATTTTTTTTTCCTTTTTTACATTTGCATTTACTTTTGGACCACATCCTGCTTATTTTGGATAGATGAGGAGAAAGCAGCCTAAACGCTACTGTGATCATGGTAGTCTTAAAGTCCTTGTTTTTTCTTGTGTGCAGTAGTAGACAGGTACAAGATGTGCTTGCTTGGAGATTTTGAGCACATTAGAAGGGAACTGAACTAATTTCAGACATCTTGCAAGTTTTAGAGATGTTTCAAACCTAGAGAATTGTATTTCCAGATGAAAATATGAGACTGTGTGTGGAGCCCATTCTAGGATTGCTGTAGTGTAATGGGGGTTCAGTCTTTCTGCTAAAAGGACAGCATATTGTTGCTGTACCCCGCCTCCTTCACCCGAAATCAAATTGTGTAGAAGGTGGATCCCAGCCTACAAGCCTGTGTTCTGTGCTATTTTCATTCCCAGCCAGCCAAAAGAGCAGGTCAGCAATTTATTCCTACTCGTAAAGCAGAAATGGCAATAGCATCTGGTTTAAAGATACGGAGGTGAGGTCCTTTCTCTGACTACTGTTGCCCCCTGGTATTTCTATTAGATGCAACACGATCTGCAGGTGGCAAACAAGGCCAAATGCTGTGCAACAAAAATAAATTGCCCCTCATTAAAAACGTATTTCACCTGGTAATGTATTTTATGCCTGTCCCTTTCAGCCTAATTTTGCTTGCTCCCCTGGGTCCCCACCTGTGATATTGTCCACATGAAAAGAGCTTCCTTGGCGAATTAGTAATTGACTCCTAAATATTGTCTGTCTTGGCTTTCCCGTCATCTCCCTTGAGTTTGGCATGCTATTAAAGGAGTTGTGTTACGAGACTGTGTCAGCAGACAACAGGGCTGGTCTCTTTAGGTGCCCATGTATTCGCTCTCCTCCGCTGCACTGCCCTTGCACATGTCTGCATTGCAGGAATTTCAGAGAAGGCTGAATCATGGCACACGCTGATTCATTTGCCATCTCGTAGCCCAGCAAAGCCCTTGGATGTGGTTAAAAACCAGCTGTAATTAGGGTGTCGGACCTGCCTGAGAACTGTGCTGAGGAGGTGCTGAAAGAAAACCCATATTAAAGTGTTTTATTTCAGAGTGGGAATGCTCTGCTCTAGGGATAGGGAAAGGCAGGGTGTTCAGGAGAGCTACAAGTTTTTGCAAGATCACTGACACCTTTTAATTCTGAAAAAGTACCCTGTTGGTGTTCGCCCTCCCAGGGATATTAATTGGTCTTGCACACAATGCTAGCCCTTGCTGTATGCTTTGCTAGTGCAGAAAAAGAGATTTGAGCTCTGGAGAGCTCATTTGCAGCATCTCCTTATCAAAAAGTGGGAATTATTGCAAATTTTAAGTCTTGCTTGGAAGGTTTGTGTGTCTCAACAGCTTCTCTTCATAGGCAGCATCACTCAGTAGCAGACTTAAGACCACAGGTCGGACTAATCCCATGGTTCAAGAGTGCAGGGCAGACATTTGTACCAATTCCTCCAAGAGAAGAGTGTGGCACGGAGGAGCAATACGTTTGGCAGATCTCCTGGTTCCATGCTAGTTCTCCAAGGAGAGGGAAATGATCCTTCAGGTGCAGAATACTTCAAAGAGCCAGCTTTAGCTTTGTGTGAGGAGTGCAATTCTTCCTGGTAATGTTAACAAATTAGGAAAAAATGCAAACAAGTTCTCCTCCAACTCTGGCAAGTCTGATCAGTGCTCACTGGTGTCAGTGGAAGCAGGTCTCCAGTCTTTGATGAGCACTGAGCCTGTGTCACAAAGTGTACAAATATACCCCAAACGATGGGCAAGTCCTGGCATTTAGGTGTCTGTGGTAAGGCCTTGTTGAGGATCAAAACTAATTTTAGGAAACTTGCTTCAATGCGTGAAGTAACATCTATAGGAGTGAATCATTGGCAAGTCATGCTTGGAGTTTCTTTCTTTCAACTTAAAAGTCCACAGATGGGTCTGGACCCCAACACAGACAATATTTACTCAGACACCATGTAGAACTTGTGCACAGAATAGTTTGTTTAATTTAAAGATAAAGATGGGAAGCCTTTGTTGTTGCACAATCCTGTCTTTTCGAGGAGATTGTTTTAGTAGCTTTTGAAGCACAGCTTGAAGAACATGCTTCAAAACCCAGGAAAGCCCAATACCCAAAGCAGTCCAGTTATGGGCCACATTCTTACCCAGCCTAATGCTAGTGATGTATAAGCAACCTGTAAGCAGGAGGTCAGTGTAATTCACCTAAAATCCTTTTATACTCCCTCAGCTGTAGGGAGTGAATTTCATATATGTGGGAATCGAGTCTGCAGTGCTTACAAACGATGGCTGAAGGAAAGCTCTGTTTGTATTTTGCTGCCTGAACAGCTTTTCTGCTGTTCCTTTTCTGTTGTGGATTTGGAGCATGACACAAAGATCATACGCTTTTGTTTCGTGGGTTTGAATGAGTCTGATGAAGCAGCGCTCCTTTTGCTGTTCAAATCAGAAGTGCACGCAGGAGGATCTTCACAATCGATTGAGTGAGTGCCATCAACAAGAGCACCCACCCAGCACGTACAGTATTCGTCCGTGTATGGATTTATAGGAAGCAATTTGTACTGTGGTGTACAACTTGGAAAAGTTCTGTAGCTTAGGCTTGGTACAGAAAATTTTCCCCAAAATTATCCAAATCAGCTGATCCTCTAGGGGGTTTTTGAAGAAAAAAAATAAATTACAAGCATTGAACTCAAAATCAAAGGCCTCAGTGCTTCAAGTTGTTACCTGTACTGGAAGAGCTCAGAAGTTATCTTCTTTCCATGTTCATCCCCATCTAACTGCCCTACTTCAGAGTTTTTAACACAGCACAGGACCTGATTTTGGGCTGGGTAAAGCCAGTGGAAACCCCTGATGTCCCTGAAGGTGTCCCTGCTCCCTGCAGGGGGTGGTTGGACTAGATGACCTTCAGAAGTCCTTCCAACCCAAATGATTCTATAATTCTATGATTCTTGAGTTGATATTGTTGATTGCTGGGTGGGAGAAACACACTTAATGAAAGGCAAATGGTGATGGTAACAGAATTCTACAAATATTCCACATAGTTAAGAAGAAGAACAAATGTCTGGATACATTCGTTATTCGCGGTGGTTTACTGGGCTCCTTTAATCTGGTTTGGAGCAGAACAGGTTGGTGTTGGTCTTTTTCAAGGATCGCATACTGGTTAAGAAAGTGCCCCTGTACTTGTTACCGTAAGTTGTAGTAATGGTAAGTCAATTTACCGCAACTGGAAATAGATTTGATTGCTAGGCCCAAAATCAATATGTGAATGTTCCTTTCCAGCCCCATCTTAAAGCTTTTTCCCCTGTCACTGTATAAGTTCCTGAAAACTCCCAGGTGAATGTAAAGCCCAAACTCTGTACTTAATAGAACTTGTTGTGATAGAGACAAATCAAAAGAGCAATGAGACTTTTTCTGGATTTTATGGTACTTTTATTCTCTCTTTCAGTTGCTTTTCAGTCAAAAGTTTTATTGGTTTGGGAGGAAAGAGAGCAAATTTGTACAAGTCTCCTCAGGGGTAAAAATGCGTGACATTTTTCAGATTCATGATTTATATCTAATCTTGTACCTGAGCGTGGGTGCCATGCGTGGTTCCCTCGTCTGTATGCTGGGGACAGGGGGACAGTCTTATTTTTTCATTGCCTCTTGTCTGCCCTAACCTGGTTCTCCAGACACAGCAATCCATTGTTCAGAAGGAGACGTGTTTCAGGATGGTCAGATGTATTGCAGGAGATTCTTCTGGCTCTTCCTGCCAATGGCATTGATGGTACAAAATTGCAAAATGAGTAACACATGTTTTGATAGAATTAAATGTGAAATTGGAAAAGGAAACATGTCTGAAGTATAACAAAGGCTTGCCAGATAAACCATTACACTCTAGAAATCTGCTGCTGTTAAAAGAAAAAATGTTTTCTGACAGAGTTCCATGTGGTATTGTTTCCATTTCCCCCACATTCAAAAAAGAAATACTGCTTGATTTCAGCTGAGTGAAAAAAAGTGTGTACAGCTACACAAATACTGTTATATCCCTCATCTAACTAGTAACCTCACCACTCCACATATAGGCTTTCTTACATGGATCCCAGAATACAGGAACCCTTCTGCCTTGCAAGTCCGCACTCATCCCACCGGTTCTTTTTGCCTTTTATGTTGTGGTAGCATGTGAAAAAAGAATTCACTAACCTATTTTCTCTACAGTTAGAAAATAAAGCAAATAGAAGGTAAAGAAGCAGAGACTAAATGAGAAACAGGGTTTCCCAGAAGCAAGTGGTATATATCAAACGCTATCTCAGCAGTGCCTTTGTCCATGACATGCATCCCAGCAGCAGCAGCGGAGATGTTCCCCGAGGTGTCCCAGCTCTATGGTAGAAGGGAGATCGGCTGCTGAACGCCACCTTCCAGTCAGGTCCGACACATGGAGGTGCAACAGCTAAACAGGGAATTTTTCCTACCCGTAGCCACCCTGCTTTGGTCAGGACTACTTCTAGGCACAGGTTTTGTTCAGCTGTTTGTTTGCTCGCATTTAAATTATCAGGTTGTTGCTCTGGAAATCATTAGCTGTTAGGAATGAAACAGTACCGGGCTTGTCTTGCAAGAGACAGCGCTGACGAAGTCTGCTCTGTCCTGTGGTCATTGCACAGAATGGAGAGATGTGTGGTAACCAGTTTCCAGGCTGCTGTCTTTCTGAAAAGCTAAAAATCTGCTGGCAGCACTGAGTCAAATAAGTTTTGCTTTGTTTATAGAGGTGCATCTCAAGTAAAGTAACATTCTCAGCCTTCCTACTTTGGCCCAGGAATTAGCACATTGACAGCTTCATAGAGTGGCCAAACAAAACCACCCTTGCTTAAAACTAGATGTACAAAAGCATTAGACTGCTTCAGAATTGTGTGTGTTGGGTGGCAGATACAGCCCAGGACCTGTGGAGAAAACCCTTCTGGAGTGGCCTCGGGCGACAGGGGGAGTACACGAGGGCATGGTGCATGATTCTGTATTTATATTTATTTTTACTGCAATGCTGCAAGGCTCGTGTTCAGAATATGCAGTAATATGTGTAGTATGTCTTAAGCCCTGACAGAAGCCCAGCCCAGGTAGAGTTAAAAACATTTACCATACTCTCTAAATATGTTGTTATACAGAAATATGTGCACACATGTATATTTCTGTTCTTCATGTGCGGCCGCCTTTGTGTTTTCCAGACAATAATCTTCATTCGTGACCGAAATTCTCATCACCAGGAGGTGTCTGCGTACATCGACTATGCACACAGGCTGACAACTGATGATTTTGAAGTCTACTTCAGTGGGAAGAGAAGGCTTCTCCCTCGGAACACAGATCTGAGGTATTTACCTTGACTTTGCTTTCATTTATTTGCATTAACGTGTAATATACAGAGAAAGCTTAAAATGTTTTTGAGTAGGAAGACAGCTTATGAAAGTGTTCCTCACTGAAAGGCAAGCACCATGGAGCAGTATTAGTTGTGGAGAATGGTTTTAAGAAGGACCTCTGTGATTTGTTTACTTCAGAGCATAAAACTTACCCAGGACGTTGCAACCATTGCCTGCCTGAACCTCTTGTTACACTGAGGGGTCTGCAACTAGCAACGTGCTTTCATCAGTGAGAGCATATTGCTGGAGATGCCACAGGCCACATCGCTGCAGCTGGCAGTTGCCAGAACATCTCCAGCTTTGCCCACTCTCCTTGGGAGGATGCTTTGCTTTGGAAGTGGACCGCCTGCAGAGGTCTTCTGCTGGCAGATGAAATGGTGTGTTACCTGTGACTAGTGAGAATCATCATCAGTGAGCTTTTATTTCTCTTAACAATACATCCTGTGCCTGAAGATACACGTGTCAGATGTTTTAGCCCTTCTGTCGGGGAAGGCTAAGTCCAAGAGGCTTGGTACCTCAAAGCTGGTGTGTGCCTGCAGCCTAGGACCATGCATAGGACGGAAGCCATATGAGATATGGCAGGCATATGCTGTTGGACACGGGAAAGAGATGCTAAATGCTACAGCGGGCTGTGTCACAAATGAATTGTTATGGGCATCTCCTCGCCCACTTGTTAGAATGTAAGAACCGTAAACAACTAACCACGATGTCATGAGCAGTTACCGTCTTCTGGTGACAAGATGTCCAGTTAAAGGAGTTAAAGCATCTTCTCCATTTTCTGAGGGTGGTTTTCTGTGATGCAAATCTCTGCAAATGCTGAGTCCAACTCAGTCCAGCTCTGGTGTCTGTTACAGAGCAAGAAATCAGCAATGAGCGTTGGAGGGGACAAGTGGGCTGGTGAAGGTTTGGTGTTGTTTGATCAGGGGACAGCAGATGTCAGTAATGAGGCAGAGAGACTGAAATCTCTCAGCTACCTGAGATCAGAGGCAAAAATCGTGATTTTATGCTTTTAAATCACAGGGATGAAGAGACACTCTTTATGACTGAATTAAGAACAGGAATAAACATAACATTGTGTCTGTTTAGTATATTATGTCTTTTCTTTGTATTAGGATTTTATTAGTGACTCACAAATAAGCCTTTTAAAATCATTTGTGTCGTATCCAGAAAAAAATGTCAATGTTGTACCCAGCAGGTGTGCTTAGTCCTGGTTCTTCTGAGTTTAGAAAGTCTCATTTAATGTGTGCTTCAACCTCTTCTCCCCTCTCTTGTGTCAAAACTGGGATATGATGGAAACTTCTCAGGTGGCTCAGTATGTTCATCCCTTCTAGTGGTAGAATATAGCTTCAGGTGTTATTTCGTTTAATCTCTTTGTTGGAAAAAAAATGGTGGGGAGGAAAGGGGTTTCATAACAGAGAGTAACCCCTGCAAATCTGCACTTGAACTTTCCAGCTGAAGGGGAAAGGGAAGTTAAGATAAAGCAAACGTGGTGGCAGGAAGGCTAGTTTGTTTTATTTATGTAGATCAGAATGAATGCATGCACTTGAGTTCATGAGCTTCATATACAGATGTGTCAATATATATAAAGCTATAACTATATATACTGAAGTCTCGGTGTGTCGTACACTGGCAGAAGAACAAGCCTTCACTTTATGGTCAAATGATACAGATTTTGATGCATCATGTATACAAGCTGACTCTTTGTAAAAGCTCCATTGTGTCACAGAAAATCTTTAACCAGGGTTACGTATCCTATGGTGCGATGGTTTTGGCTAGGATGGAGTTAATTTTCTTCACAGTAGCTGGTGTGTGGCTGTGTTTCAGATTTGTGTTGATAACACAGGGATGTTTTTGTCACTGCTGAGCAGCACTAACTGAGAGTAAGGGCCTTTTCTGCTCCTCACACCATTTCCCCAGCGAGCAGTCTCAGAGGAGACACAGACCTTGGAAGGGGACATGACCAGGACAGCTGACCTCAGCTGACCAAAGGGATATTACAGACCATACAACATCATGCTCAGCATGTAAAGCTGGGGAAATACAAAGGGACATTTGGAACGATAGCATTTGTCTTCCCAAGTAATGGTTACGCATGATGGAGTTTTCCTAGAGATGCCTGCCAATAGGAAGGTGTGAATGAATTCTTTGATTTACTTCAATTGCTTGTGCAGCTTTTGCTTTATCTATTAAACCGTCTTTATCGCAACGCACAAGGTTTCTCACTTCTACTCTTCTGATTCTCTTCCCCCATGCCCTTTGAGGGCAGTGAGTGAGTGGCCGTGTAGGGCTTAGTTGCTGACCGGAGTTAAACGATGATGCGCTGGAGTTGTCATGCCCATTGATGTTAGTCAGGGCCTTAAATGATGCCCCATTTTGCATATTAGGTGTCTTCGGAGCAGCAGATTTCATTCCTACAATGTCTGTTACAGTTAACATTGAGAATGTTATTGAATAGATGGACAAGAGGTATGAAGAATCCCAGGAAGAAAAACGTAGCTAATACTGTACTGATTTAAAGATTCTTGCTGACAGAGAATTTACTGTCTACCCTAAACCCCTTTTATTGAGTAGATAAAAATATCCTGTTTCTTCACTGGAGTCTTAAGTTCGAACTTTCCCTCGGGTTCATATATTTGTAGCTGTGTGCTAGGCTAAATACAGCTTTAGGTTTAGACAAGTTATAATTACATAGGCTATAATCATCAAAACTGTCTTCAGCCATTCTTCAGTAATTTAACAAGAATTTTGCATACAGGTAATTGTATAATTAATCATAGAATAATCATAGAATAATTAAGGCTGGAAAAGACCTCTGAGATCATCGAGTCCAGCCTAGGACCTACCACCACCACTCAGCTAAACCCTGCCACTAAGTGTGGCATCCAGTCTTTTCTTAAACACCTCCAGGAACGGTGACTCCACCACCTCCCTGGCCGATCCATTCCAGTGTTTTATAACCCTTTCTGTGAGGAAGTGCTTCCGAATGGTCATCTCTCCCTGTAGTGGTGTCATTCCTCTGCCTCTGGTTTCTACCCAGCTTCTTCAAAATGTGTTGTTAAGAATGCTGTTTGTGCATGGGGATCATTTGACTGTATAATTTTGTGCCTTCAGCTTTGAATCCCTTGTCAAGTTCTGAATCTTAAGTCTTTTCATCACATGTTTCTTCCCTGGATACTTGCATATTGAGGCAAGCATTAAAATGTTCAACTGTAGATGACATATCTACTTCTCGGGCTGAAAGTCTGGGTATTTACGTCAGAAGTGATTGTTCCTAAAAGTCATAGTTTCGGTTTAAGCTGATCCAAAATGCTGCCTTCTTCAAGTGCAAGTCAGTTTGGAAAAATTCCTGGTTCAGGGCTTTGTGAAGCCTTTACTTCTTGGTCATACTTCGTCACTTGGGAGATTGTAAATCCTGAATTTTGCAGGAGGGTTTAGTATCTTGTGCCGAGCTATCATACTATCTTTTAAATATGTAAATCCATACTGCAGCACATTTTTTCCTTGGGTATCTAACACAGTCAGATGATATTAAACTTGCTCCTCAGTTCCGTCTGAATCAGATTCTTTTTCACAGTACAAAGTAAAAATACTGAACAATTAAATTTGCATGATAGTCATACTTTAAATCCGGTGGGTGATATCAGAGACATTTGTATTTGAGCTACATGGTTCCTCTGAGTATTTTTGCCATTTTATTGCATTGCCCTATCGAGGGAGTATTATTTATATCATATAATCCTCATTTGTTTCCAGTTTATTAAATGAAAGGAATGTGTCAGGCAGTCAGTTCTTAAGAGGTCTGGAATCTGGTTTGTAATTGAATCCATTCCCTCTCAGCTAATTTGTGTAATCTGATGAGAAACAAGTGTAATACAATTTGTTCAAAGAAAATAGAGAATGTTCACTCTGTGGAACCGCACCAAAATCTCTCTGAATGAAGAAGCTCAGATAAGGCGAAGTTTGGGCTGCCTTTTGTCTGGTCAGCCCTGCTTTGAGCATCTCTCCTAGTGGAGGAGTTTGAAATTAATGTCTTGCGGTAGAATTGTCTTATTTCACTTCTGCGAGAAGTCCTGCCTTGTTTTTTCATTAGTTTCTGTGGCAGTGAGCTAGATATGGTGTTTTCAATACTGTACACTGTAGCATTTTATCCTCACGCTAGGCTTGCTGTTTCAGTGTTTTCATTTCTTTCTACTAGCATGCAAATTCTTTTCTAAAAGCTGGGCAAGGAGGCATTTACTGTTAAAACACGTGTCTGAGATTTTCCCCTGAGCCTAATGGTCTGAAATCACCTGCTTATCTCATCAGCAGCGAAACTCACTTGGTTTTGGCCCCAGCTTGCATCAGTCAGAGCATGGGAGGTCCACCACGCAGGGCTTTGTAGTGATATGCCTCGTCCACGATAGAAGCGCATCATGACACACGGGTGCTTTCAGACACAGCATGTTCTTCTTTGTTACTGGCAAGAAACATCCCATCAGATTCTGCCCTTCTCCCCTTGTACTTCTGCTGTGGTCTGTTTGGGCTGCAAGTGGGCGCCGTGTTTGGCAGCCGTTCATTAACTGGGGTTGGAATTCCCTCCCATTTTATTGTCAGGTATATTCTAAGATACCATCTGTTAATCTGTAAAGACCTGTAAGCCAAATCACGGCCAGCAATACGTTCCCAAGCGTGGGGCATGAGGCAACTTCTCCCTTCTCTGCTGTACCCTATACCCTGCAGATTTGAAAGCAGTTTACAGCAGAGCACTGCTTGTACCCCACTTACCTAGGCTAGGGCTGAGATAGAAGTTGCATTTTCACACTTTGTGGCACAGGCTATCACAGCAGATGTGCAGAGAACTTCTCCTCCCTGGAGGAGCAGGCGATGGGAGCCTGGAAGAGCAGTGAGCTTCTTGGTAGTGTTGAATGCCTGCAAATCAGAAGCTCATCAGTGTCCCTAAGGATCGGATGCTATGGATATAGACCACAGGTTAAGTCCAAACTTTTCATTTTAGGAGTAAGGTAGACACATTTGGAGTTTCCAGAAATGCCTCTCTTCAGCATCTAAATTCCTTAGGGACTTTGTTGTGACTGATAGAGTGCATTTAACTGCAGCTCTTAGACAAGAGATACTGGTTTCAAACAGTTTGACAAAGGAAATTGATCATTTCATAGTTCTCAAAAAGCAAATATGTGTTTTTTCCAGTTGTTTGTCATCGTACTTAATGTTTAGAGAACTATCTGGGCTTTCAGTTACAACTGTGTTCTGTGTTTGTTGTCCAGTATCCCAATACACCAAGGCAGTTGCTGTTGAAATTTTTGGGAAATGGATGGCAAAGGGTGTGAAAACAGGGAGCCCAAGTCTGAACAAAGCCATTGAAGGCTGGTGTCGCTCTAGGTTTGTTGGCTGGAGCCCTTCTCCAGCCGTATGTGGGGGAAAATGGTTCTTCTCACCATTTATCTGTGACTCGAGAGGCGTTTTCTTCTGTAATGGTATTTGTTACATATGAGATTTGGTGTCCTACCTCACAGAGAGTACCTGCACTGTTATTGCTCTCAGTAGTATTTGTGTCTCAGTCACCTGTTTGTTTCCTGCTTATGGATGTTGCTCTCTCACATTGTGCATCCAGGATTTTTTGCTGTAATCGTCAGATGTTTTTAGGAGGTGAAATGATGCCATTGTATTTTAAGAGGGGAAGTAGCTGTGCAGAAGTCCAGGGGATAATTCCTAACCACCACTGAGGTATGCAAGGCACCAGAGAGCGAGAGGCAGAGAGATGCGTAGGTAGAGTGGAGAGCACATCCAGACTTGACGTTAGCATGTGTGAGAAGAAAATTCTGTTGCTGCCAGCTCAGTAAATGTTTAATTTGGAGATACATGCTTCCACATCTGGCTTGTATTTAAATACAGCAAATATTACTTTTCACTTTTAATTTCTCTCTTTTTTTTTTTTTAATTAAAGGTGCCATCTTGTAAGGAAGGTAAGGTCTCTTAAGAGGGAAGTTTGGCTTTTTACAGCTCTGAACAAACTAACTATGAGTTTATAATAGGGAAACGGAAACTTCAAATCATCAAAATCATAGAGAGGAAAGAACTGTAACGTCGGGGAAGGGCCATATTACCCTTCTTGTCAGTGCAGTCATACTATCACCAGAGAGAACAAAACACAATCAAAAACGTCTCAGAAAACAAATCAGCCAAGCACTTGTCTGGATTTGTGTTGAATCTTCTGTGTGCTATTTAAGAATCAGAATGAAGACAGCATTATGATGCACAGACAGATGTGTCAGGCTCTTGGACCCGAGCGTGATAGCACTTTATCCACTTGCCTATTCCCAGAAATAAGTGGAGCAATTTTGTAGCACTTTGCTGTGCGTTCGCTCTTTCCAAGGGAGCTGTGCCGGCCATGGGATCAAATCCTATCTATCTCGCCTCACCAGGTAGCTGTGTACCTTCCCACCAGCCTCAATTCTCTCTTAATGCAGACCAGGAATGATACTGATTTAATCTTTGTGATGCTGACAGTAGATATGTGCTGGTGCTGTTTGGGCGGTTTTTATCAAGCTCTTCTAAATCGTCTCGTTGTTTGCATAAGATGTACCAGTCAATGTGCCGAAAGCCCAGACACATTTTACACTGGGAGGATGTGCTGAACTGTCTCAAGCTGCGGTTTTCAAGGCCCCTATATAGTACCCACCAGAATGAGATTCCTGGCATTGCTTCAGCGCAATTAATAATACTAGAAACAATAACACCTGATGGATGAGATCCCAAACAAGGGACCTAATTAGGCATTCACTAAACTGCTTCTATATTTACTTTTAAAGCAGGTATTGACATGCTTTTTCAAGCAGGAAAACGTAGTAAGGTCTCTAGAATTGGGGTTTTCATTACTGAATGTGCTTGAGCATAAAATGTGCATAAGCACGTAAATGAAAACACAGTGCGGCAGGATTAGTTGCAGTGTTGGTTTAAAATATATTAGAAAGAGTGAGTGTGTGGAGGGAGCGGAGCTGAGGCAACTCAGAGCGGAGTGCAGCGCATCACCCATCCAGGGCAGTGTCGTGGCCAGAACAGTGCACCCTGAACACATCTTCTTTGCCTCTGCTAGCGACACGCGCGGCATCGGGTTCTGTTGGGATGACCCATCTGGGCATCGCTCATTAGTAATGGACATCAAAAGGATGTCCATTATTCTGGAGCTGCCATGTCCCATAGTTTCGTTTTGTTGTCCAGACATATAAATGTTGGCCAGAGCACCGTGAGGTGATCCTGAGGCAGCATGCGATTTTGCCACACATGGGTGTCTGAGAAACCACTTTTTCCTTCTAGTTAGACGAGGAAATAGCTGTGGCTGAAGTTGGTATGTCCAGATTTTTTAATGGATGATTTTATGGAATAACTAGTACTTTCTTCCATTGCCAGCTATGTCCAAGTGAAAACTATGGTTAAATTCCCCTGCTCTGCATTGATAAGCAATGGTATTGCTTTGGTTTGCAGTTTAACTGGAGAATTGCTGCATCTTGCCTTAAACAGAATTGCTCCCACACACTTAGCAGGGTGCAGCCCCAGCCCTCGTGGTGCTGGGGCTGAAAGCTGTGGTGGTCCTGAAAGACTGGAGGCAGTTTCTTGATGATTAACTTCCAGGAACCGGAGTTAATACCAAGGGAGGAATTTGTTGAGGGATCTGGTTTAACTCCTTGGGAAAACTTGTCCTAAAACTTCCAAAACTATTGCCCAGAAAAGACCTAGCATCTTTAAAATGTTCGGGAGGCAAGAGAGGGAGAATGGAGCAGGGAGAGACAGAGAAGAGCCCCTAATGACCTCAGGGTAATGTGGCTATTACTGACTTCTGTGGCTACATTTTTCAAGCTCTCTTGTCAGAGCTATGTCAATAATTAAAGGTTCAATGAAGGATGGATACACAACTGGATTTCCCACATCCTTGGTGAGGTCTGAGCAATCAGGGTCTTGAAGTAAACATTTGGTTGAAAAATTCCTCAGTACCCTAAACTGAATGTACTTATCTCCTCTGCTGCAGCAGAGGCCTGCAACTAATTTAAGTGTTCACAAAAAAAAGTATTTCCATTTAAAAGTTCTTCTCCAGTAGCACTGAGTTTTCCCTTGGTTTTGGATTATTCTGATACCACATATTTGTCTATTCTCCTGCATGATGACAGTTAATCTTTCTTTGTATGGAAATGTCTTATGCTTCTAATCATTTCACTGCTCATCCATGAATCTCATCAGTGAAAAGAAAGTATTTACATAAAAATCAACAGGGTCTTACCGGATCTCATTTCCTGGCTGCAATGGGCAGGTCAAAGACACTTCATTAAAACCAAGCTAGGGTAATTGAAGTAATTTTCAGTTTGCTCCTAGAAAGGAGCACACTGTATAAGCAGCGTACGCTGTTTGCATTGCTTCATGCCACTGTGTTGCAGTTCTTACAAGCTTTAAATGTGCATCTCCTGGGAGGTGTTATGAAGGTGAAGAAACCAAACTCCTGTTCTCTAGCAGAGATCGGTGTAGATACCATCTTTCCTTGTGCTTCTCTTAATTACTTAAAAAAGAAGGGGAGGGACACACACAATCTTTTTTTGTTTGTTTGCACTACAGAGTTCGTATATGTTTGTGAAAACCTTTATACGATACACAATAGAGATTTTATTTTCAAAATATCCTGAAGGCACCCACGCTTATGGAGAGCAGATGGGGGTCTGGTTGGTGAATGAGAAAGCCTGAGGGTTGCATTTCAGATTCATCTACTTCAAGACGGGGCAGCTTGCTGAATGCCAACAGGGGGTATGCCAAGTAGGCGTAATGTCTCACAGATGTAAAATACTGTGAATGTTAAAAAGCATGTCGTGTCCTTCCCGACTTCTTTTTCTCATCATCCAGCACACACCTCCCTTCTCTTCCTCCATGAAATTAGTCTGTGACTGTTTCCCTCATCTTGAGTTCCAAGTCTTTCCTTGGTTTTCTGATCTCTGATTTTTCTTAATTCCTCCCTGCCTCCTGTCCCCCTCTCACTCTCAGATGCTTGCAGAAATCTGTCAGAATGAGACATTCCTCTGGGAAGCCTCATAACAACTCTTTGTGTCTGTGTTTTTCATGGAAGCGAGAATCACTTGCAGTCCAAGCATCAGCACATGCTCTCTGATGCCAGGCTGCCGAGTGACTGTGGCAGTGACACGGCTCTTGCTTGGGGGTGTCACGGGATTGTTTTGGCAGCATAGGAGTCTGCCCTCCCCGGTTTTGGAGTTTGCAGGTCGAGTCACGGTGGCTGCTCAGCCCTACTCCCGGAGCTTTCTCTTCTCCCTTTTATCCCAGGTTTATTGGCTGAGTGGCAGGGAGTTCCCATGCTTTTCCAAGGGAGCGCAGTGGGGCTTGTTCAGCGCAATCTGAGTCTCGCAGCCCCAGTAAATTCTTCTGGTGCTTTTCCAGGGGCTAAAGCATGAGACCAATTTAAGGAAATAATGTAATGTGCTGCAATAGTAAAGACACCATACATCTGCTCGCGATGACAGCTTAACTGCAGGTAGTCGATGGGTCCCACAGGTTATTTTTATTGTGTCTCTGAAAATGACCACAAGCTCAGAAAGTGACTTAATTCCTTTCACTGATAGGGCACTTTCGCAGGTATGTTTTTGCTCTGCTCTGAGTTTTAAACAGGCTCTCCCCCCTCCTGCCGGCCCCCTTTCTTGATTAATGCCTGGAGACTATGGATTTAGAATGACATTCCAGGCTGATCTAGTAACGAGGTTTGGATGCGAATGCTGCGCGTGCTGAGCCAAGCCGGAGTCCTCACCGTGCCAGAAACGCATTGTTCAGCACTCTGTCTGGGCAGTGCACCTGCACCTACGCGCCTGAGCTGCCACCAAGGAAACCTGCCTGCAGTCCTGCTTCTCATTACGCCCCCGGTTCAGAATGCTCTTTGTAATGACACTGTATTGGTCTAGCTTCCTCTCCTCCGCTGCTGTACCCTGAGGTTTGCGGGATCCTCATACCACGCTCTCCAAGATGCTTGAAAGCTCGGATAAACATTTGGTAATATGGATTTATGGCCTTCTGTGCACAGGCAGATCACACATGTTGTAACCACACTGAAAATATTTCCTGAGGAACAGCAGGAGAAAGGGTGGGAGAAGCAGGGGCTACCATTTAAGGTGGGGAAGGAGAGGTATTGCTTCTGTTTTTAATGGTCTTTGTAGTTAATGGTACCATTTAAAGCAATTACTAGAGTTAGTGAGGTAAGGAAAGATGCTTTTTTTGTTGTTGTTTCAATGGAACATGCAAATCTATTCTCACATCATATAATCCTACGTATGTCATGTCATGATACAACATATAATCCCAACCTTTTCAGCAGAAAACTGATACAGAAGTCAGAATTTTCACAACATTTGACACTTTTAATGAAAAACTCGCAATTGAACAATTGGGCTTCTCACACACGCTGAAATAAACCAGGAAATAGAAAATTATTTGATAATGGGAACCTTATTATTTGTTTAAATAATGCCACACTGAACAACAAAGCAGGAATAAGGAATGGGAGCACTAATTCTGATCTGTAAATTTCTGGGTGACTTCAGGGCTTTTCCTAGAGCATATTTGCATATGTTTAATAGATGGGTGGTGATAGGCTTCTTTAATTTCTGTAGTAAATTACCACTGTGTTCCCATTTCCACTTATACTGAAGTATAACACTAGTTACATTGTGTTCTGTCCTGAAGAAGACAGGTGACAGTTTTTCAAACATGTATATGAGGCAGAAGTTGTGGTAGCATATAGCTCTAGTTGGATGCAGAGGAACTGCTAAGTTTTCTCAACTTCTGGTTGAGAATATCCCCTTTTTCCTGTCGTTGGACGTAGCAATACTTAGGTTTATGTATGACATATATCATATTTCCAGTACTCTATAAAGCTCAACTCCATACAGCAGATGTGGACAATGATTGCGTCAGTTTCAAATCATAATATTTGAGAATCCAGCTCAAAACATCAGGGAGGGGAACAACTTATCTGTGCCTTTTAATTTAAAACTGCTAGAAAGTTGTTATTCTGCTATAAGTCAGAATTTCCCATTGTTAAACCATTGCGCTGTTCCAGTATTTTGGTAAGCAATTCATCTTATTTTTTTCCTTGCGTATGCCCCACATACGCTGTCTTCAAAGAGAGATGTTTCTTGGAAGCGCTTTTTGTAATTGTTTTGCTAAGTTCTTGTCTCTATCTGGTGTGCGCCACAGTTGGTATCGTTGCTGTGTGTGCTGCCTGGTAGGCAGATGTTCCCCGTCATTGTCACATTTCTGCTTTTCCCCCTCTCACTTGATCCCTTCCTATGTTAGATGATAATTGTTGCCTTTTCTTGCAGTCTTAGAACTGTTGTTACCTATCTGTTAGTTAAAAGCAGGATAATCTTAGTGTGGCTCTCAGGGAACTGTACAGATACACTTTTGTCCAAAGTCTGTAGAGACTTTGCTGTCTCTGTTTTCACAGTGGAGAGAACGCTACGCGTACTGAAATGAGAATTATTCTTACAACTGAGAGAGAACTTCCCAGGATTTGTAAATGATGATTCTCAATATCCTTCTTTAAAAAAGCAGCAGCAGCTTTGGCCTGAAAGGGTGTTTTTGTATTCACCTCTCTGGAACAGACCTCTATTCGTGCGTAATGAGCAGGTATGTTAAAGGAACATGGGGCTGTTCTCACTGGAGCATTGTCCTGGACCTGACTGAGATCAAGGATACTTCATTTTTTCTTCTGTTTCTTTGAAAATCACATTCTTTCAGACAGCAGAGCATCTTGATGTGTTGATGTATGCGAAAGAGGTAGGACCTGCTCCCATACTCTGAATACTGTAAAATCCACTCTGTTCTTTAGACTATTAAAACATGTAAAAGTGGTAAACATGAGATGAAAGTTCAAAACAACAGTTGGTTGTTGGCTTTTTTCCCCACTAGTAAACTGATGAGGGCACTGTACCAGTTTCCAGGAAGCCTTCATCTTCACATTTTACAAGACCTTTACTTCTCCTTATGACTGTGTTAGTGCTTTTCCTAATAAGTATTCTCTATTTCTTGCTCCGGTTTGGAGAAGTTTAAACCACTGGCTTGATGCTCCTCACTTTAACATACTTTCCTTTGGAACTAACACTAAAAATGATCTTTTGATCACTTGCGAAAAACATCTGTATGTTAGTGGAGAACTGGGATTATTATTTTTGTATTTTTTGCCATCTCTGGCTTTTGGTCATTGCACTTGCATCTAAATTCTATCACATTTGTTTTCCTCACAGCACTGATGTTTGACACTGAGCAGCGCTCCTGAGTGTTCGTTACCACCTATGCTAATGATTGCAAATTTACTTTTTAAGAAACACTGTTAAACTTTGAACATCCTGGCAATATGCGTAAGACTATCAGGGAAAGAATTTTTCATTGTCTTTTGAAAGCACGTCAGGATGAGGAGTGCAGCAGCCTCGGGAGAACATCTACCCCTCAACTGCAGTAGGACTAGAATTACGGATTCATCAGGAGCCACGCTGGTATGATCACACTGGGCAGGTTTTGAAGCACATCACAAAATCTATTTGTTTGATATTATTTATTATATCCTGGGATGAATATCTCATGGAAGAGATGGGAATTTTCAGGCTTCCAAAGTGCTTCTCTGTCAGGAAGTTAGTGAAATTAGGCAGTAATATTCTGAAAGGCAGCAAAATCAGAGGAGAGCCCAATTAAAATTGTGCGATTGGGGCACCTCAGCCATAGTGCCACTGTTACCTTTTTTTTTTTAAATGGAATATTTCAACTAGTTTCACATTTTTGGTGTTAAGATACCCTTGATACTATATGTTTGTACATTTTGGTGGACATATGCAGAAAGAGTAAAGCACAGCCCTATTGCAGTCTGACAGTTGTAAGCAAGAAAAAAAATTGCTTCTAAATTGTGGCTTGCTGAGGAGGTTGGTTGTTTGCTGCAGTTGTTCTTTATCTACAGTGTGCAGTGGTACCCTCTTTACATCAATATCCTGGAGACAAACAGGGAGAGTAATTTTCTTAAAAACTGTATTGCCGATTGAGTTTGTTTGATAGATTTGGTCGTTATAGGGCTGCACATTGTGCAGTCATTGAAACTACCATAATAAAGCATACACCTTCTCGATACCAGATCCTTCAGCTCTTACAGAAAGGTGTAACGTTCGCATTGTTAGCTGTTTATCTAAGTGGGCTTTTTTGGAACAGTTGTAACTAACTACAGCCCCAGGAGTTCAGTTGGTCCTGTTTTGAACACTTTCTGTCGTTCTGCATACGGACATGTACTTACTTTCTTTGCTTCCTCTGGGTGACATGACCTCAGGTGGTTTGCAGTGCATGTAACGGTTTCTACTGCCAACTCGCTCCCATCGTGATGTTTTATCAGCATCTTCACTCCATCACATCAGATCCATGGTCTGCTAGACCCAGCAAATGCTTTCAAACCGCTTGCCCTGTGTCCTCATGTACACAGTGCCCCCTCAGCCACATGAAGTTCTCCTTCAGCTTTTGTCTCTCTCTCCTACTCTCTGTTGTTAACTCGTACAACTTTTTGTGTTCCTACGACCTCTTCCTGGAATGGTTTTTCTGCCCTGAGCACGTGCAGAGCTTTCAGAGCACTATATAGTCCTGTTGTATTCAATGTGCTCCATGTATTTTGAGGAACTGCGGCCTCCATCCTTTTTATGCCTCCAGATTACAAAGAGGTTCTGGTGATAGGCTGTTTCTCATTTTAATGTGCAAGTAGATGACAGAGTTTGACTATCTAGTTGTACATGTGCATGTCTCATGTGCATAAAAGCTTTGCAATGAGATTACAAGCCATAAATCCCTTGTAGAGAAGAGATAAAGCATGTGAGTACTCTGGATGCCTTTTTGTTTCACTAATATCACATCTCTGCTGCCTCATTTAGATGGAAATAGCAAAGTTGGCTGCCTGATGCCCTGTCATCTTGGTGCTCTGTTGCTAAACATACATTTAAATTAGGTAGGTTGGACTCCCAGATTGATAGTGTGTTTGTGATTTTGAAAGCAATAGAAAACCAATCTGTTTTCAATAGTTTTATTTATTTGAGTCATTCAATACACGGTGCTGTGCCTCACAACAATAGCTGAAGTGTGTGGAGGGATGGCTTATATCGTGTTTTGAGCAGCAAGGAGAATAGGCACTGCCTCTCCCTGTACTGAACGCTTGACTGTAAGAAACTAACGCATCATACCGAGGCCAGTGTTTGCAACATGTGGTGCCTGAAGTTAAACCTACTTAAGCTGTAAAGAGGTTGCTTGTTAAGATGTTAGTGCTTCTCCCCCGACCTAGCAGTCTCCTGGGTGCTCTGGTCCTACTAAAGCCTAGCAAAGCACACCTTTTTCTTGACTAGTATTGGCAAGCTGTAAATGGCAAAGCTCACTCTGGAGCAGTTTTTACATCCTTATCCCAGAGTTTATAATCCGAGGTTTTCTGAGGATGCATTTTACAGCAGCCCTTTGGATCTAATAGGTGTGAGTCTGCCAAACACCTTTTTCCTCCAGACAGGGTAGTCCTTTGATGAAAAGCTGGTATTTTTGCCACTTGAAGGGAAGTTAAGTTGGTCAAGGTGGAAACTCCTGATGCATTCTCATCTCTTCTATTCCTGCGTATTTAAAAGCTTGAGGTCACTGATAAAATCCTGAGCGTATTGTGGGGGAGGGAGAGGGCGTGAGGGAGTTGTAGAGCAATATTTTGAAAATGTGCCTAAATATTTAAGGTTTGTCTTCTAAGTGTTTGTATACTTGGCAAAGTTTGGAGGATATGAGACTTGTTATGCAACATCCTGCAGAAACCAGCGAGGCAGACCAGTACTACACCTCCACAGTGCCCGAGGTGGCAACCAACAATTTCATTCTTCTAGACCAAGGTGCACCGAGCTCTTTGCAGGAGCTGAGATTTTCTGTGTGCTGTTTTTCCAATTCCACTGGTAAAGATTCATCTGAATGTCCCCAGGTCACTTGGAAACTGCAGCCTGAATCACTCAGCAGACTGGTTGCTCTGAGGATCCCCCAGTACCCAAGCCATCAGGATTTCAAAGAATTTGCATGGTCTGGGAAGGAGAGAAGAATCCTTTACAAGCCTTGAAGGTTGGCTGTCTCCCATGGCTTTATCTCACACAACTGATGTAAAATACCAGGAAAATGAAGTGTATATTTTCCATGAAATTACTGTTTTTCATCAGTTCAGCTGATAATTAGAAGTTCTAACACATGATTTTATAGATAAATTCTTTCTGGACTCAACTCTTTGCCTAAGGAGATGACAGTAGGAAGGAAGGGCCTTCTGAAAGAAACCACAGGAGTAAAGACAGAGCGATACATGCATATATTAAGCATGCTTTGAATCTGTGCCTTCAGAAAAATTCATCATTTCATTTCAGATGCTTAATCAAACTTTTGATCAATGGGCTAATTTATTCATGGATGTTAACCCTTCTTCCTTCAGCAGGAAGGACACTGGTGAAGCTGGCCCAGCTCTGCAAATATGCACACCCACATCAATACCCACCAATACTTCCACATGACCTTCACTAGCTCGCCTACCTGTCTGGTTACCCTGTAATCCCACCAAGTCTTCCTGCTCATCGTGTCTTCTTGCGACTGATCCAACAACGCACCTAAGTGTTGTTTTCAGTGCAACTTCAGCACGCTTCTGAAGGTCATGTTTTTAGAAGTGTTGAAGGTGTAGGCAGGTGCCCGGGGGATTTCGAAAAACCCATGGAAGCTCCCTGCAATGTACCCCGCCTACTACAAAACAGCGTCAGGCTTTGGGAATCTGTCTTGGCACTTACCTGGCATCCTTGGTACCTGAGGCAGTTAGGTGAGTGATAGCTCAGGGCTGCAGTTGTTCATCATATTCTGGCTTTTTGTGAATGAAAGAGGAAATCTTCTAAGTGAACCTGTGTGACGACCACACAGATCCTCTGCTGCGATGCCTTTCTGCATTTCTAGGCCTTTGCTAGAAATCCCGCCCTCAGATAATCAGGTAATAAATCTTTGCGTAAGATTGGATACTTCACTGAGAAGGTTCAGTGATCGTCTTCTGTCTCACCGGTGATTATTATATACTCATTTGTCTGCTGTGGTGAGGAACTGGCTTTGGTGAATCTGTGTGAATGTTCTTGAGGCCCCCTGTTCTTCAGAGACATTGTTCAGAACCTGAGCTGGCCAGGCCACTTGGTGCACAACAGGGACAGAGTGACGCCACATGGTTGTTTTTGTAAGCAATGCTTAGTTTGTTTGGGTTTTGCTTTAACATACAAGGCTGGGCTAGGAGGGAAACTTTTATGACTTATTTTTATAGCGTGGCTTTTCTGGCTCCCTTCTGAAGATGCTTTGAAAAAGGCATGTTAGGAAGAAAATAGATTTCTTGATTGGCTGACTGCTCTTGTAATCAGCATGTTCTGGTATGCAGAAGAACAGGGCTCTGGCTTTGTACGTTGATCTATCAGCTATATGCAACTTCCAACAGGCCTTTGGTGATTATTAATTGCACAATATGTCTAAGCTATTCATCCCGTTGTTCCCTCAACAATTAAATGCCTCTCCCCTCTCCTTTATCTTCTTTGTAGCTTCAAGATAAAACTTTTTCTTTTCATTGGCCATAAATCCTAATGTGTTGGGTGGTTTTATTCTTTAAAGATAGAGAGAACTAATAAGATAATACATTGAGTGATTACTGCACAACTTCTAGGGCCTGACAGTAGTTTCATAATTTCCTGGGATCGGGCCTATAGCCCTGAGGACTTTATTTTCCTTTTATTGCTTTTATTCCTTCACTTTTTCTTATTAATCTTAGCCATCATCCTAACGTGCAAAAGGTGTACCCAGATAAAGTTCAAACAATGCTGAGAGTACTGTGTAGATCAAACGAAAAACATCTTGGCTACGAGAAACATTTCTAAGTGCTCCAACACTGAGGGTGTCTGCTGACACCCACAGAAAACACAGGCAGGACCTGCAAGTTGGAACTCTTAAACCACAGCCCTCGGTGGTGGAGAGACGGGACAAATTGCAGGAAAGATGGCCCGAGCTTAGCTCAGGTGCCAGGCAGGATTCAGACGTCCCAGTTCTGCCACCCAGCCTGCAGCCGCCCGTGGCATGCCCTCGGCACAAGATATGGGGGATTGCACATGGGGACACGAAGTCAACAAAACCCCCTTGGGAGTGGACAGGAGAAGGATGTCAGCTGGTCCGTGGGACACCAGCTGCAATCCTCTGTCTGGCAGTACCTGGACTATTGTGATACACAACTCTCCAAAGCGGGAGTGAGTTAAGAGATGGAGCGATGCAGGGGCAAATCAGTGTTGTAAGCAAATCTGTGTGGCAGGCATCCTGTGTCTGGAGACACAATATAAGTAGAGGTAGCAATGATTATCACAGAAAGTTCTGCCAGAGTTTGAGGAGACTGCACCCTACCAAATCCTGAAACCACCTGAATTACATGGGTCATCCCAGACAAGGCAGTAACGTGGTCTCTCCGTCTTAGTTTGCAACAGGATTTTGTGGGTTGCGTTAAGCATTTTTTTTTAGAAATAGGTAATGATGCTCTTGTTTAATTTCCCTTGTTTAATCTTAGCCCTCCTACAGAGTGTTCAGTTCATCACCCTTTTACCATGGAATCACAAGCGAACAGGAATCAGTGTGGATGTGCTTTGCTGCTCTTGCTGAGTATCACATGGTTAGAAAAAACCCCAAACAACCCAAAACCAAAAATGTGAAGGGAAAAGGAAAAAACTTTTTGTCTTAAAACTCGGGAACCACAGGGAGAAGGTCCTGTTGCTGGCTGCGGGACGCTGCTGTGGGAGCTATCTAGTTTGGAGCAGGGGGGAGAGGCTGCACCTATGCTGGATTGAGACACCTGAGTGCTGTCTGGCATAGTGTGCCTCCCTGAAACTGCCCTGCCGTGATGGTGTGTCACTGCTGACCCCGCTGCTGATGGGGCTGTCTCACAAGTTCAGTACCAAGATGGAGAGAGCTGCACAATATTAGCTAAATGGTAAAGGCAAGACCAAAACTCCCTTAAAGATCATTCCTGGCTGTGCTGCTAAACATCTTCTCTCTTGCCATGCCAGTTCTGAGCAGGGGAGCTTGGCCGCAGATGAGAGGCAGAGATCCCCGTGGAACTCTCAGTGCCAGTGGTATAAAGAGGAGGTGTCAGACACTCAATGTCTGCTCAGGTGGCTTCTGCACGTGCAGTGGGCAGAACTGCGCTTTTCCACTGCCTCTGTGAAACTCAGGCACAGGTTGGTCCTATGGGCCAAGTGCTCATTTCTACCAACTTGATACAACAGTTCTTTGGATTTACTCATGGTTGACAACCAGCCTGCAAGATGATCAGCCATGTGAGTTTAGCTGAATACTACAGGGTTTTAATTCAGTAGTGACAATGTAATGCAGGTAAGCAGGAAAAAATCACCTGAATGGCTACTGTGCATAGTAGTTGTGGACAAACCAAGTTCTAAAACATACCATATGTCCCCCTACCCTGTCAATCATTTGATATTTCAGCAAAAGCCAATTCAAAATGAAAATGGAAGGCAAAACTCAGCATCGTCAAATTTCATAGGTGGAAAAAGTAGCTTGTTCTCATTTAACCGGAGGTCTGTGACGTGCATCTTATTACAAAACAGTGGTTGGCACGGAGTTGGGCATATGTGCTGTGTTACATCATGTCATGTCCCACCGAGGCATTGACCTTGTTTGCACCAGATAGCTGTGGAAGGACCAATGGGCCAAATCCCATCCAAGTATGTAGCTGCTTTGCCGTATTTGGCAAGCACATGCAGAATGCCATCTCCTTTGTCTGCATCCTTCTGCCACTTCTCGACTAAAGCAAACTGGTGTGTAAATTACCAGGACGGGGTCAGAAGCCAGATAGTTTGCATCGCAAATTCATAGAACCACAAACTGAAAAAAGCTGTTGAAACATCATTGTTTATAATTAGTTTTTGACTGAAGTCCCAGTCTGCTATAGGGAATGGTTTTATCTTTGTGTATGTGTGGGTGGGAAGAGAGAAGTGGAGAACTGAATCAAGGAACCAATCCTTATCCTGAGGGTAAGAAAGAATAGGGTAGCATAATATAACCCCATGGGATCAAAGGTGGGGCCAACACAGACATAAACACCTTCAGCTGTGTTCTGCCTCCCTGATTTTGCTGATTTGAATAGTAAATAGTAAGCTGGGGCAACAAAGCTCTCACCCTGCAGATGCACATGTCCTTTTCTTTTCGTCAGGTGGTGATTGGCACCCTTGGTTTGTTCATTGTCTAAGTGCTCTCTGGTCTGTCCAGGCCCAGTACACCGTGGCGTTTCAAACCCTGGAGTAAGCAATGTACCATGTTCTTCTATCACAGCTTGTTTCCTGTTGAGGATGGGATGGTCACACACTGAGGCATCAAAATCCCATTTGTAACCTCCCCAAGGGTTTTCCTCTAGGAACACGGTTGTCCTGCTCCCTGACTGTGCACAGCTGCAGAACTCCTACTGAAGCACCCCATCTCCCAGCTGCAGCTGGCACTTGGGACTCTTTGCTGGTCTGTCATTGACCCACATGTCCTAGGGATAAATCTCCAGCATTTTTTGTGCCCTGGCTCCTCCAGCCACTGATGAGCCATAATGAAGCCTGCCTTACATGTCAGAAGAACAGAATGACAAGCAGTTTAATGTGTGTTTAGGAAAGGACCCAGAGATTTTTGGAGGCAAGACATTCAATAAGCACCATGTGGTTTGATGTGCTGCCATCTTGGTACCCGAAGGATAGCTCGAAGGATACAAACCCCTATGTTCAGACTCCTGTGTTCTGGGAGGGCATCTGCCTGCCTGCAGAATGGAAATCTGCTCAGACCAGAACTAGCTGATGAATGAAAACAACCCGCCTGACATGTTTTACTCTGTGTTCCCAAGAACAGTGTGCTAGTTGTTATATACCACCATACCAACAAGTCATTGTCTTAAAAAACGAAGTTTAAAAAAACAGCCCCAAGATGCATTCTTCTTGCAGCTGGACTTTGGGCACTGCTGACTCTCTCATACTCCACATACTTAAGTGCCGTGCTGAAAAGTGTTGCTATTGTTCCAAAACACGTGGTCATCAAACAAAATAATAATAGGGAAAATGTACACTGAATTCTTTTTCCTTGGCATTTGATCGTGTTCCTTGCATTGCATGTTTTCATCTCTGGATATTTTACATATTTAAGGCCACGGGGAATTGTGCTAACAAAAATTAGTTTGGAATTACAGTAACTCATAAATAGCGCTTACTGCTGAAGTTTAGTGTTTACTCTGGATACAGAAAGACAGATGAGATGGGATTCCCTAGGTCCCAATTTTTAGCCCTCTCTTCTTGCAGCAGCCTCATGGTTGAATGCATTGATGGTAGCAAGCAAGTCTCACCTTAACAGTCACCAACAGGGGAGATTGCTCCAGAGAAGCCTTCTCCTACACCTTCCTCCTCTGGTCAAAATGTTCTGATCTCCTGCCTATTTAGTGAGTACTAGGACTATTTCCTGCTAGCATGTATGACTTTGTCCTCCAGTAACAGTCCTTGGGCTACAGCAACCCTTCTCATCATACCTGCTGAAGGTGGGTGTGAGGCAAACTGGAATCTCTTGATGTTGTCAGTTTTCAGGAAAGAACAGGAATAAAGGTATGCAGGGGGAACTTCCACCTGTGGCCAGACATCTGGGCTTCCTCAGAGCAGCCGCCGTCTCGCCGTCTCTTGGGGTTTGTTTTAGAGAACACGGGAACGCCAAGAAGCTCGGGGCTTACACGTGGGAAAGGCAGTCGGAGAGTTGCACAAGGCCCTGCCCTGTTCTCTTAGCCCTTGGTACAGGGCTCGGAGGGATTCACTTGGCTTTACCGGCAGACTTGGGGTTCATGTCTCACATCTAAGCACATGATGAACACTAATTTGTCATGGACTGAAAGAGTCCATAATGTAACTGTTTGCATTAGACATTGGTTTTCCAGTGGAAAGGCTGAGCTCTGATTTTGTCTTCAGTGTCTTAAATGGGGACGTATGGTAGGAGTGGGATCAGAAACTTGGCAAAATGCAGGAAGTAATTATTTGACAGCTAATTGACTATTTCTGCCTTCAGATATGTTTAATTTCTTTTTAATGAATGTGGGGAAGTCTTTACAGAGAGACGTGTATCTTCCCCCATGAGATAATGTAGAGCAATTCCTTCCTAATCTGGCAGTGGTTTTCTAGCAGAAACAATCTCTTTGTGCAGTTGAATTTGCTGACCAAATTGTGTCCTTGGGGATAGAGAAAACCTGTATGGGTGAAATAAGGTAAATGGATAGAGAGTTAAAAAAAAATATATGTATATTTAATTTGTATGTCCGTTTGTTGATATTCTTGCTTTTAGATTTAAACAGTGAATTTCTGTTTAGTGCTTAACATGGGTACTCAGGAGCATTGAATAATTCTATAGATGACAAATTAATCTTTTCAATTAGCATATCAAAGCAGCTAGTGCTGCTAAGCAGAGTGAGTTGTGTCCACTGACCTTTCACTCCTGTTTGTCAGGTTTGCACGTAGTTTGAGAGGGCAGCTCCTGCTTGCGCTAACTCACTCAAGGATGTAATAGTGTGCTGAACACATCATTTTACATGATCTGGCTGTAATCCAAGGCTATGGACAGTGGCAAATCACTCACTGGTGCCAGGATAAATTCCATAAGGGCATTGCAGATCCATCTCCAAGTCATTATATGGTGCTCCATTCCTACTGGTGGTGTTCTGGGTGTAAAAAGCTAAAAGGGTTTTTAACCCAAGGCTGACACTGACCTTGTAAATGATCTCCTGTTAGCTGGCCGTATGGTGAGCACAAAGCCCAAAAGAGCTAGTCAAAAACTGAAAGGGTGAGAATGCTCAAGGTGTTCCAGTGCCTCTGACCTGGGAGAAAGCCTGATAAACTGCTGACACCCTCCTGGGTCCATTTTGTATTTGACATGACGTAGTGGGCTGATTCCTTTGGAGTTTTGTTTAGCACTTGAGGTTTTGGAAGCTACCGAGCACAGTCAGCCTGATCCAACAGTTTGCTCCAGAGTTAATCCCAGGCTGACACCTACAGCTCTTGGGAGAGCTGGATTTCAGTGCTACTCCCCCTCCCCCCCTGCTTCCAAAACCTTTTTACTACAAGAATTATATTAAAACAACAGCAAAGAAAACAGTAAGGCAGCAAGGGAGTTCCAGTGAGGTCCTAAGGGGAAATGGTTGGTTCCCACATCTGGCTTGCAGGTCTGTGGTGGTCTGGGGAGCACTTCCAGGTGGCCTCCAGAGCTGTTTCCGTCGCCATAGTAGCTCTTAAGCACTACTATTTCCTGCTCGTTATAACCTGGACTCTGGTTCTTAAGGTAACCCAAGTCCTGAATTGATGAGGAGACCTTGAGGCCTCTGTTTGGGTTTGCCAGAGATCAGATACATAGGGCTACATTTGGACAGGTTTTCTAATATTTAGTAGACTTCTGCTCCTCAGTGAATCTGTCTTGGCTTTCAGAGGGGTGTTGTAGAATCAGGAACTATTCAGCATAAATAAGGAGGTCAGAGTCTGCCCTTTAAGATGGAAGAATGATATCCATTAGAAGTATAGCATTTCTGTTTCACATTTTCACAGCTTTTACAATTGGGATACAAATGTCAGCACGTCAAATTCCAGCCCAAATTACCAAGTGATTGCAGAAAATGCCTGTGGACTGCTCTTCAAGAACAAAAGCAGTAGGAAAATAATAGATGTGGATCCTAAGGTAAATGACTCTCAATATTCCCAATCGCCTTTATGTAATGGAGTTTGACTGCCGAGCTGTCGAGTCCGATTGCAAATAGTGTCTGTATCAATACGTGCCTAATATTTCAGGTTTACTCAGACCTGCTGTTCCCCTTGTTAACTCTACAGGTCTGGCCACTGTCAGGATAACCTGAGCCCACCTTGTTTATGGCTTACTGTTTCCAGGCCTTTTGCTTGTGAAAACAAAAATCAGATGTTGAACTGACTGATAAAACAGAAATATTTTGGAGGTGGGGTTTTCTTGCCCTTCTTCCTTCCAAGCAGAAAGGTTGGAAGACAGTCTTGCCCTTACTGCCAGGACAGGCTGCGGGCTGAGCCGATGTCCTATTTGCAAAATTCCCAGTAAGTGCTGTGGAAAGGGAAACATGGGAGAGGAATAGGCTGAGGAGCAAAGCGGGGATCAACTGGAAGATGCCAGCAATGAAGCACAGGAATGTATAGGCAGACACACCTCTTGTGGAAGGACACTGTGTTTTACTCAAACAATGTCACGCATAACTCTAGCTAAAAAAACCAAAATTTGCTAAAATGTTGGCAACACAGACTTGGGCTGGTGGTCCCTGTGTTCCTTTCCTCTTAAAAATCAGATCTCTGTTATGAAACATGCCTGCAGGTAGATAAAAATAAATAAGCAGACCTTGGATAAAAATAAATAAACATGGGGTATCTTGAAACAAAAGATGCAACTTGCAGGGGCTGTAATATTGTAAATCCTTGAAAAGCCTGCTGAACTTCAGCAGAGCCTGAAAGCAGGATCAGTTCCTGCATCTGCAGCATGGGCCATCTTCCACCTCAGTACTTCTGCAGTGGTGGGGCGACAGCAGCAGAATTCCTTTCCCTACTGCACACAATCCTTATTCTTCCTCCTAAATATAAAAGATTTGAGAAGTCCTAAGGAAAGTGGTCCCGTTAAGGTCGTTTAGTTCTTAGAGCAGGTTGGGATTGTCACTGGCATAAGGGTCAAACTTGGATTTTAAACCCTATCCCTCACAAAAGAGAAATTTCACACTAGATGCATCTTCTTGTGGATAGTTGTAATTCTCCAGCATCCAATAAATGGTTCGGAAAGATTTACAAATTGAATAACAGAAATCACAGAACTACAGAATGTTAGAGATTGGAAGGGACCTCTAAAAAGATCATCTAGTCCAATCCTCCTGCTGGAGCAGGATCACCTAGATCAAGTTGTACAGGAACTCGTCCAGGTGGGTTTTAAACACCTCCAGAGAAGGAGACTCCACAACCCTCCCGGGCAGCCTGGGCCAGGCTCTGGCACACCCTCACTGTAAAGAAGTTTTTTCTCCTATTTATGTGGAACCTCCTGTGTTCTATTTGATACCCATTGCCCCTTGTCCAATAATTGCGTGCCATCGAGAAGAGTCTGGCTCCAAGGAAAATATTTGTGCCTCAATAGTTCTATGAACTGGGTGAACATTGTAGACTCTGTGCATCTCAGATAGAATTGATGATGCAAATATACGCTTTGCTTTCCCTTGAAAATGGCTCTGATCCTTTCATGGCTGAAGGTGAGTGGTCTTCCCTGTTTATTTATCTAGCAGTTGAATCCTGATGAAGCAAATGCTCAAAGTCACAGCCAGACATCCTGTTGTTTGGGGTTTTTTCATAGTTGAAAACTGATTCAATTGCCGTGGCTATTGTATCTTTCATGTTGAGAGCTGAATGAGTAATAACATGATAGACAGTTTCCCTCTGTAAGAAACCGACTCTGTTCCTCTGATGCCAACCACACTTTTCTAAACTTTACAGCTGAAGTCCTTGGACTATAGATTGGATGTGACAAACACACCCAGGCTTTGGCTACTCTCAAAACCAACATGAAATAAGATGGACAATAATTTGTTTGGGTTTCCATAGTACTGATCTAGGATGATGGTTTCTTTGATGTGTTTCCCATGAAAGACGGTCACATATAAATAGTAACAGTACAAAATACCAAATTATATGCATTTCAAAATAAGTGTGTTGGTTTGTTAGACACTCAAAAATGCATACCTAAAATTGTGTTTGCTTGCATCCAGAGTGAGACACCAGTCCAACTCCCTGCAGCTGCAGAATATCTGTAACAAATAACCATCTCTTTAGTGACTACGTAAAAGAGCACCCAGAGCCACACTGAGAAGCTTTGTGCATGTACGTTGTGTCCTCCCATAGGTTGTAGGGTGTGGTCCTGTGAGTCCGTGTGAGGGACACTCAAAGCCCATGGCTTTGGCTTGTCTGTCACACTCACTAGTGGAGAACAAGCTTTTGAGATGTGCCTGCTGTGGGCCAAAGTGAAATCTGCATGCGTTCTCCTTACTAGAGTTCAACTCTAACAGACTTGGCTGCCCAGTCTTTGCAAGCGGACTTTCCCTTTGGCTAGTCGATGGCCCACTTGTCCCTAGTTGCATTTAGCTAAAAGAACTCCATTGCTGTCTTTGCATATGCTAGAAGCACTGCAGGAGAATCTCCGCTGAGAAATCCCCACCCTGAGAGCTAGTGGCATTTGTCAAACTTCGTGTTCCGGGGGAAGAAGAAGAAAGTTCCTGCCATTAAAAACCATGTCTTTTCCCTCTCCTGACTGGGTATCTGTAAAATTCTGTGTTTCAGGCCTACCCGGAAGACAACACCACACGGATGCCTGTTGAAACAGATCTCTATCTCCATGTTGTTATCTATGACCACGTCATCAGAAGAGGGACCTAAGGTCCATCTGTGACGCTCTTCTCCCAGGGATTTGTCTAGTTATTTTAAAATGATCTGGAAGAAAAATAAACAGTTGAAAGATCTTTACCTTGTGTTGAGCAGTAGGAAGGAAGATTTTTATGCTGGTTTGGAGTTGGTTTGTGCCTCGCTGTTTGAGGGAGGTGGGAGAAAGACCCCATAGTGGCTGTGGAGTCCACGTCTCTCAGCCGTTAGTACTTTTTTTGAAGCCTGTGGAGTGTGTGAACTGCTAAAGCACATAAAGGGAAGATGGAGGGTTTGGACCCAACTCCTAAGGTAGCAGGATGATTTTAATGATCTTTAATGATTTTAATGATGGTGCATCATTGGAACAGGCTGACCAGGGAGGTGGTGGAGTTACCATCCCTGCAGGTGTTCGAAAAACTCGCAGATGTGGTGCTTAGGGGCATGGTTTAGTGGTCGTGATAATGTTTAGTAGACGATAGGACTAGATCTTGAAGGTCATTTCCAACCTTGACGACTCAGTGATTCTATGATCTGTTCTGACCTCGGTACTGTGAATTTGTCAAAAGGACAAGAAAGACAACTCGGATAAGAGGAAAGATGGTAGCAGGGCTGCAAGGCTTTCCATGGAGATGGTGGGTTCATCTTCCGAGCTCATGGCAAACGCATTACCCTTGGAAAAGGCGAGAGCCTCGGTCTGAGCAGTCGGTGAATTGAAAACCCCTGGAGTGCCAGGAGAAGGAACATTCCAACAATTACACAGGGAAAATTGTTACTTCAAAGCCGCAATGATTTGGGAGAGATTTAGACGCCTGGTTTTCTTTCCCATAAAACTTTAAATGTTATGAAGTTTTGCCATTTCCAAAATACAGTAGAATCTTTTACTGTAACATCTTGCTTTTATATAGAGCGCCTCACCCTGCACCACCATGAAGTTTTTGCAGCAGATGGGCAAGCTGGAGGTGAGTTATTCACCCACAGGGCTGGGCCCGGGACATGGCGGGGCTGCCCATGGCACTGAACCCCTCTCTCAGCTATGTCCGTGTTGGCGGAGTCCCCTGGTGCCAGTGGCGTGAAGGGCGGCAGGAGGCAGCTGTTGCCTCTTCCAGGGCTGTTAACAGAGGAGCAAAGTTCTAATGCTGTGGCAGCTCTTGGACGTTGCAGAGGAACCGTCTTGTTCTTCCAGGGCATGTTTCTCCTGACCTTGGTGCCTCTTTCACTCTACAGTACCAAACAGAAAAGTCTCTAGTGTTCTGTGCATCTCACCTCAAAACTAGGCTTATGTCATGGACTCGGCTATGCTTGGCTGCCCCTACATCTTGAGGCAGCTCAAGGGAAGGGCTAGATACCGACTCATGAATATTTCTGTAGCATTGAAACACAATTGCTTTTATAGTACATCTTAGCATTGGGGATATGGTTTTTTCAAAGAAAAAGTAATCCTGAGCTGCTTTGAAGACATTAGGGTTTGCCTCTCTTGAGCACTGGAGGTAGAGAAATCCTCATTTTGAAGGCTGGTGGAAGGGAGGGTAAGTGGAAATGGTAGGAATTGTATTTTTCATTCTTCTCGGCAAATGAATTGTCCTTTTGCTTTATCAATCTAATCAGATTTTTAAGTATGTTAAAAAAACTGAGTTGGAAAATGGTCCTTGGAGTTCGGAGAACGTTAGCTCAGAGTTACAATTAATACATAAATAAACAAATAGCATGAAGCAGAACTTAGTAGAGGTAAATGTTTAGCTTTAGAAGTTATTTCTACAAATGCAGCTTCCATTGTTTTTATCTTATTAATCAAAACTTTTGATTTGAAAGAACTACAGGAAGTCTAGGAGAAACCTATGTGTCTACACCTGCAGGAAAACAGAAGGGACTTTGGGTCTAAATGGGAATTAGGTGTTTTTGGGCCACAGAGGGCACTGTGTATCTCTAAAGATAGCTAAGAGAATGGCTGTGAAGATGTAGGAAGCCTCATCCTTTGCAGTTGGTGCTGACCTCCTATGGAATTGTAATTTTATGCTATTTCTGATTTGAGCAAACCCCCTTGCTTCTGTCAAACAGTTAGCTGTAATATCTGCAGTGAAGGAATGGCATTCCCTGAGTAATTCACAGAATTACTCACTGCTCGCTAAGCTCATTTGATTGCGTCCCACTTCTCCTTGCTATGAGCTAACCTCCTGCTGTTCTGCCTCCTCTGACATTGAGATACTAGGACACCAGCGTGATATCATAAATGAAAGCTCTTGAATTACATGTTCTAGTCTTTTGCCAGTCCCAACTGGTAGAAACTCTAGTCTCTGCTGTAAGCGAAAATCTGTCCTGAGACTTTTGCAGTCCGGTTTATATTTTAAAGAAAATTTTAATTTTCATAATCAAACAGGGTAGTGGCTATAAAGCAATGAAGTGGTGTTACCCTCTATTTCCCTAACATGTCAGTGGTGTTTTTTCTAAGCAGCTTGTCACTGTTCAGCCCTGGTATGCTCACAATAAAGTGGACATGCAGAACATCTGGTAATCACGAGAGCAGCTTTCCAAGGACTGATAACCACATGAAAGCTTATTGTGTATGTTCTGCTCGGTGACTGTTTAGCAGAAATAAATGCAAACTGCCCAGCCAGAAATTAGTGCCCACTATAAACGTAAGACGAGTGGAAATTTCACTTATCTGTTCTTAAAAGAAACTCTGATATCGTCACTGGTTGTGACGTTTTGTGCAGGTACAGAGTTTGCACACTTGTGTAAGGTGACTGGTTTTAGGCATTGTTGAGAGAGCGCATCCTTGCAAGCATCACCAGAACTCTAGCTGTTATACCACTGGGGGCTTTCTGTGTTGTTTTCAAGCATGTCTAAACTGCGTAGAGGAGTTCTGGTGTACAGGTTTTATTAGCTTGTGTATGTTTTGGATTCTTTTGTATTTCTTTATGTCCCCGCCAAAATCATAGTTTTGTTCTTTTTATGTGGAGTCTGGATCGTTGGTCTTGCAGTGATGTTAGGAACCGTCATTGTTGTTATTTGGGATATGAGAGCGAATCTGAAAAGTAGCATGAGATTGGTGGTGAACAGCTCCATCCTGAGACACATGCAGAATCACAGGAAGGGTTATTATTTAGTACAAAATGCAACGCTTTGAAAACAAAAGTAATTGTACACCAAAATCTGAAGTTCTTTGTTCTTTAACTGCCACAACAGGATGCTTTGATGTAGTTAGAAAGGTTTTGTCCTATGTGAAATGAAACGCTGGTGAGATTAGTGTGATTTTTATGGAGAGGCATCAGTAGCTTTTCTTACTCTGACTGATCCAAAGTGGTTCTGCAGAAGGCCTGCTGCCTGAGGAGCCCAAGCAACAGTGGTAATTAAGCCCCACTTTTGATTTTGGTACCTGTACGGTAAGGCGTCTGATCAGAAAAATCATCAGAACTTCATGACCTTAAAGCTCATGATTCCAGCAGCAGCCATGCCAATCTAGCTGCATCTGCAAAGCTGAAAGAAGGAAGCGGGGGGTGGCAGCACCACCTTAATAGCTGACCTCTATCTCTTGTAAAGCAGAAGATTATTATCTCCAAGCATCACAGAGCTTGGTCATTAGACATTCTCCTTTTGGCCATTGGCGAAAGAGGTTGTAGGGGAAAATCTTCCATTAACTCACCACATACAGAAAAGAAATCAGATTAAAAATGAATGAAAGCTTTGGGCAGTTCTGTGCAAGGCAGGCAGGGACAAGCAGCGCAGGCCAAGCCACCGTTCCCACCACAAAGAAAACAAAAACACAGGTGCTGAATGTACCAAAGCCATGCAGATTAGCCCTGTGTGCAGTACACACTCTTTACAAGGAGGAAAAACACCACTCGTTATTTGGCTATTGTTCGCTCAAGGCATGTTTTATTTCAGCTCAGCTCCAAGCAGAGTTATTACAGATCCCACAGCAGAAGTTCTCTGTGATGAGAGAAACATGTGATCTCTGGGCCCTTGAGAAGAAATTATGCTAGGAAGGCACCTCCATCGGGAAGGCTGATTCTGGCTGGCCACCTGAGCAAACACCCCGGCCAGACAGCCAGCATGAAAAAGCCAGCGTAATGGGTAGATGGAATGGATGTGCNAGGTGAAGCTGCAGGAGGGTGGTCACCAGATGACAGCCAGGAGAGCAGGATGCAGGAGCCACAGCAGCAGGGCTTGCTTTCGTAAGTAAATTCTGGAAAGCATGAAAGCCAGGCAGCTCGTAAGTGCAAGTGCGGGATTGGCCTTCACATGCTGAACAGATTTTGCTAATATCACTTTGTTATGCAAATACGTAATTATTTCATTTCCCCCAGAAGGAGTATTTGTGGTTTCCTCTTCCTCAGGACTTCCGAATGCTTGTGTGGAGGGAACGAGCAACTGTGAAGTTACCAGGTACATGCATTACATGACAGGCTCTGAAAAAGCAGAAACCTGGCAGTTTTTGGTGAAGGTTCTCAACAGCACTTTTGAAAGATGCTGCTGGCCCTCACCATGGCACAGGAGTTGCCCATCATTTAAATAAACTAAATTAAGATTGAACCCTGCTGTGTGCCCAGGGCTAAGGAATAAAAAGGCTAGGTCACCTCACAAACTGGAGACTCTCTGCTGGATTGCGATGGAGCTATACTAGCGAGGAGCTGCTCAGGCCCAGCAGGGAGGCAGCAGGATCTGCAGACCTGATGGGAGCTACTCTGGATAATGTTTGTGAATAATCTGTCCTCACTGAGCAGGTGAGAAGCACCCGCTGATTCTTCCTTTCTATAGTATGGAATAAGCATAGGTAAGCAATAAGCAATAGGTAAGCAATAAGCAATAAGCTTGGAAAGTCGAGTTCTGCCCAATTGTGTGGCAAGTAACTTCGGTATTCCTAAAGGGGAGACAGGCAATTGGGTTGTCTTATGCACAACCAGAATTTCAGATGGTTTGAGTTTGGTTTTGCCTCAAATATCTGTCTGCAGGTGCATCTGTAGACACACACACATGCACATACATATACTAACTGGAGTTCAGTGTCTGCTTCTAGAGCAGAGTTGACATCTTTGCATTTTTCCTGTTTCTTGAGAGAATGGGGAATCCAGGAAGGAAAAATAAAAAAATAACAGATTACCTGTAGCACTCCCAAGTTGTTATCTCAGCTGTGCAAATGGCAATCTAGAGTGACTGTCCCTCCACAATCACACCAGTGTGAACGCAGAATTTGTCCCGTGTGGTGGTGGTTGTTCTTTTGTCTGTCTCCATGTTATGTGGCTTTTCATACCCCTGCAGCTGTTTGTTGTGAAGACCTGCCCCCCAGGCTGGCTAGGACCCGATTTGTACGTTTGTACCAAAATGATTTGTGCGCTGTGCGGAAAGGCAGATGAGTTTATGTGGATGTTCCAAAGAAGTAATTTAGGAAGTTAGATGGTGTTTTGAAACATGGAGCCTGTCAGTATATCATACTGAAATGTTTGCCTTGTTTTTTATAAACACAGGAAAGGTAGATAGGCTTTTATTCCACACTTGCTTTGATGATTGTGCCATTGAGCTGCTACGTTTGGCAAACTGAGACAGCAGAAAGGGGGAGGGAGCAAACCAAGAAATTAACACCACATTTAGTCATCTCCATTAAAAATGCAAAATATGTATCATATTTCTGCACCAAGTTCAGACTAGATCTCATTCTGCTCAAATTGTTTTTGCCGCTGTTGCATCAACATTAGGGCTGAACAGATTGTTTAACTCTTGTTAGCCTTTTAAGTGACTTGTTTTGCCTTTATCAGTAGAAGGCTCAAATTAATATGAATTTTGTTGGAGAATGAAGCGCTGTAGTAAAACTTAGCAGTAGGAGCTGACTTCATGTTTTTATTAAGGATGTTGGCCCTATGAAACTTGGCCAATCAGTGCAACAAGACGAGAGCACCCTTCTGTTTCACTCGGAGCAGGACTTAGACCACAAACTACATTAAGAAAAACTGCAGAGCTACATTTCCATTCTGGAAGTAGTGCCAGTGTCAGAATATTGACAGAAAACCAAACCACAGGTTCTTTCCATAACCCTCATTGCTGTTTGTAAAATGTTAAAGAAACTGAGCTGAAAAGATACCCATGGAGGATTTCAGATGGGGACATGGTCAGAAACCAAACAAACCAACCACAAGTTATTTCAAGCAAAATATTTCATTTTAAATGAAACCATTTTCTCACCTTGCCAGATCCCCTTGCCTACCTCTCAACGTTTTAATACATCCATACCTTAGTAATAAACATTGATAGATAGGAAGCAACCAACCCATGGCTAGTGGGATAGCAGAGCTGCTCCTGCCAACTTGTCACAGGCCATTAAGTGTGCAAACCAGTAGTGACCGATATTCATCAATTGATGAAAGATGATTTTCTCCCTGCAGTCAGCAAATTGAGATGCTGCTTTCAGATGGAGGCTCATGATCTCACTGGAGAATATCGTTCCAACCTTTGAAGTTGAAAGTCGTGGCGATGCTCCTCCAAGAATGTCTCGGCAGCAGCACAGATAGCCAACAGACTGACTAAAAGCCTGTCATTGAGCGAGGTGAATAGCTCTTCAGATCCTTCTCCCTACGTGGACAAGAGGGATGTCTGGACATTCAGCTAGAATATGGACACCTAAAGCTAGGTGTCTAACTCTCCATAAATACGTACAACCTTTTCCTGCCGGAGCTTGGTTCACTTGCTAGATCAGGACCGGTAGATAGAGTATTCCATAGTCTGTGACAGGGAATGGTGAGGGCTGAGGGTGTTGAAGCAGACTGGGCACTTTCAGTGCAGCATCACTGTCCAAGCTGACGTCTGTAACACGCTTACTGGGTCTGCACGGTCCTAACAGAAACAGTAGTGCTGCCTCAGGTGGTAATACTGGGACGGTTCTCAGTTCTGAGGCAGTCGTACCAGCAAAGTGACCACGACAGCTGGGATTAGCTGGTTTCTTGTTGGTCAGCCGCAGCAAAAAGCTTACAGAAAACAGAGGTCATGAAGATTAAAATGTCCCAGAAAGATAGATCGTGCTTCTAGTTCAGGGTAAGCTCTGGTTTTGCGTAGTACATTGCTGAAGTGCTGCATGGTGAGCCCTATATTTATTATTAGTAGAATTACAGAGTAATTTTAGCATGCATGAGGGAGCAGGATGGAATGACAACTTGGACTCTGCTTATACTAATTCGAGTATTAAACCATCCTTCTGGGTTTCATGGGGACTGGAATATTGCAGAAGGGAATACCTAATCCACTGTTGTCACCAAAGACCAGAACTAGGGCAGACTTTTCGGTGTCATCTGCCTCTCCGCGCCCCATGAGAGCAACCGAGAGAGGTGGAGAATTCCCTGCAGGGAGGGATGTCTCTGATGTGAAGCCTGGGGGGGAAGGGTGCCTAAAGGAACTTCCCTGCTGTCAACATTGTGCTCTGGGATGGCCTGTGGGAAGCTCTATAGGCCTCTTCCCTCCCACCAGAGCCCCAGCGTGCTAACACTGACTCTAGGCGTGTCTCGCTGCAAGTTGGGAGTGGTACCTCCCCAAAAAATGCAAAGCGAGGTCGTGTATTAGCCTCTCCACCCAAAAAAGTGCAGACATAAGGAATCATTGAGCTGTCGCTGGTTAATGGAGAATTTAGAGAGAGAGATTAAATGGAGGTTAGCGTCTCACTCTTAATGATTTATTTTTACTCATTCTGGGTCCTTTCCCCTCTTTCTTTCTGAGACTGGGTAGGGCAACAGGGCAACGCGCCCATGTTTGGCGATGCTGATTGCACAGTCCTTTCACCTGGGAGTTGGGTCTGGCTGTGCTGGGTGAGCTGGGCGGTCTGGACACTTGTCACAGCACGTCCCTTTCCTCTTATGTCACTGCCTCAGGCCACTTGTGAGTTTATTTCTTTCCACTTCCCATCCTGCCCCATAAATGCTATATGCATACACATTATTACAGGATTGTAGAAGCAGCTGGAATCTGACTGGTACCTAAATAACACATCAGATTTGATCTTTCACATTCTTTTCCCAAAACCAAAAAGTGGCACGTGCCTCCTTGTTGGAAATACTGCATCTGTCAGAGGAAGGGGTGGTTTCAGCAGCACTGGCTGATGCTTGCAGTTAAAAAAGGTCCCTGTCCCAGCCATTGTTTGGAGGGTAAGCCTGTGGGTGTCTCTGCCTCCATGGTATTTATCTCGGAAGCACCATGCCCCTCTGTCAAGGCTAGGAACGTGGCTTTTATATATCGTTATCTATTTATATGGTTTCAGGGGTGTTTCTCCCTTCTCTTGGAAATCAGCACAACTCTTCTGAAACATGTTTGGCTTCAAGTGTAAGCTCTGTGGGACGCCATTGAAGTTCGGGGCTCTAAACAATGCTAAACTTGCTATTGATTTCACAGAAACATAGAATACCAGGTTGCTATTTGCAGCACTTCCATGAGAAAAAATGGAAAAACGACAATAGAGAAGTGCGAAAGCTCTGCTATCTCAGAAGTCAGCTCTGAGAGTTTGCCAGCCGATATTTACTAATGAGGAGTAACTCCTCGCCTGCACTGGTTTGGTTGGATTTGTGCAGTCACAGTGCTTGGACGCTGAAAAATCCTGCATCCAGTTTGGTCTAGGGCTATTTTTTGATTTCGGGAGCCACAGAACTTCAGATAGTGAGCATCCCACCACGTCACAGGGACAACCTGTAAATCAAGGGGCGTTTGAAACCTAACATGTTCTTCTGCAGCACTCTCAAAAAACTGCAACGGCTGTCTGAAAAGGGGGATTCAGAGAGAATGAACCTAACGCCATGAGAAATCATGTTTTCCATTCTGCCTCACACCAAGTGCCCTCTTTCACCTTGCTGGCTGCAACAGGATTGTATGGGGCTATCTTTCTATTTTAGACATTAACTTAAACAACTGCGGTCAAGTGGTGCGGCAAGGCTGTGTGAGACAGAATCTGAATTAATTTTTCATAAACACAGTTTTCTGCTAACACTTAAGAGACTTTAAATAAAAGCACAGCAGCAGGGCGCTTGAACTTCTATGTTGAACGTAAGTGAGTTCTTGACTAATCCTTGTTTGCCCCAGTGTGGTGTCAGATACATGCTCTCTCTTTTGTATGTTTTTTTTTACTGAAGTCGTGCTTGATTTACAGTGGTCCAGTCTCAATAGCCAGGCTACAGTTCGTAAGATGTGTTGGATATGCCAAACATCACGTTCTTATGGCCAGTTTTTTTGACGCTGTAGGTTTAAAAGAGGATTCAGTTATGCTTGGTTTATTTAAAGAGTTGCAATGTGGTGTTAGTTGTTCTGTTGCCCCCCCCCCCCCTATTGTTTTTTTTTT
>WEIS01063894.1:59107-83461 GCA_013389965.1 Todus mexicanus
TTTTGTCCCCCCCCCCCCCCCCCCTTTTTTTTTTCTAAATCTGATCACTCACCAGTAGAAAATAACATGACAGAAGTTGAAATAGCAATTCCAGTATTTCACTTGCCTAAAGATTCTTGTTTGGAATTGACAAGTCTGCCATGGATATAAACCAAAGACTGCTGCTTGGGCCGAATTTTTTAGCTTTCAGTTCAAATAATTTTGTTTTCTTCCTGTAGAGATCTGCATTGGGTTTAGTATTTGTGTCCCGTCACGCCTTTGTTTTAATTACGTGCATTCACCTGTACATTTTTTACATTGCACTAACATAAGTTTCTTACACAGAGAAGTGTAAAGTATAGTGTCTTCCTGTTGGCATTAATATTGAAGTTGCCTGTGTTTGTACACGTATGGGTAATATTTTTATATGCATATGGTAAATACTATGTTTCAGAATTGTTTGAGATGCTGCCATGGGTTGTTTTTGAGCACCGAAATATAAAAAAATCACTACTCTTCTGAAAATCTCTTTCCTTCCTATCTGCCAGCAGGCACTTGCCTCTTCTAGTTACAGATGGGTTTATTAAAACCGCATGACAATATTTGTTACCAATCCCAAATTCAGTGGAATTTGAAAGGCAAGCTCCCCCTCCAATACATGAAGTATTTTAGTGTTATATTTAGTGCTCGGCAATGATGCACTGTTGTAATGATAGCCTGTTGTAAATGTGACTGCCCCATGCTGCAAGTAATGTGTGCTAAGGTCCTTACACCGATCTGCAAGCCAGTTTTCTCATTTCCCTTCCTCAGGATAGAATGAAAGTAATTCTTGGGAACCAATGTATGTATAAACTGTGAAAATGCAGTGAGGCTTCTCCTTCACCTCCTGCGCTTTCTCGCAGCAGTTGGATGAGGTAAGACACCCTTAGTGTTGCAAAGCGTATTTTGGAAGGGACAGTGATACGTATCTCATGGGCTGTTGTCTGGTGCTGTGGCTCTGACAAATAGGGTGAGACCTACATATCTTCTTGGTGCTGAAAAGTAGCAAGGGCGGGAGGCAAGGCGTGTGAAATCCTCTGAGTCGAGCAAGGAGCCCCTTGCTGTGCCTTGCTGTGGTGGAGGAGTCCGGGCAGCAGGATTTCCCTGCCTGATCCCGTGCAGCTCATCGAAGGGCTTGTTCCCCTTTCACCTGGGTGGTGCATGTCCCTTTCCATGGGCTGCTGGGGCTATCTGTGCCAGCACTGGACAGGTTGGAAGGTGACAGAGGAGTAAACACGGTGCCACTGAGCGTGCTGGCCCTTGGAAAAGGTGGGCTGAACCCCCCCACCCCAGCTTGGGTAGCATCCATTCCACCTGCCTGCCATGGGTGTGCTCTGAGTCCAGCCAAGCCTTGTGATTTTCCAGGATAGAAGGCTGAGTGCTGTTTGACTCGTGATTTCTGTTTTATTGCAGTCAGTTATTTTACTGCCTTTGGAAGAGGCTGGGTGGAGGTGGGAAGGGGAACGTCCCCCCACCCTATTCCCTGGCTGCCCTCCGGGACACAACCAATGCCAGTGATTGGATTTCCAGAGCCGCTGCGTGTCTGTCTGTGTGCGCTTCCCTTTGGGTGGTGGTTTCCCCTCTGCTTTGCCTCCTGCTCGCAGTGGAGCCAGAGGAGAGGGCGGGCGATTGGCTGTGATTGCACAGATCGGCCCCAGCGCCGAGGCTCTCTTGCACTCGCACACCCCACAAAAACTCACCCGGGCTGCGCCGGCACCAGTCGGAGCGGGGAGTGCACATCAGCTGCACGGAGAGCAACACCTCCACCTCTCGCCAACAAATAACCTGCATAGCAGCAGGAGATAAACACCTTCACTGCCAGCATCGGGAAGGACAGACGCTTTATACCAGCAGGCTTTGCTCCACCTCACTGTTTTTCTTTATTATCTTTTTTTGGTGTTGTTTTTCCCAAAAAAAGAAGAAACCCTGTCTGTGATTTTCAGCACAGCCCCATCTGCACCCGTCGCTGCCAGGGGCTGCATCTGGCCGAAACAAACTTCACCAGGGGTCTTGGTCTCACCCACCTGCCCGCCGGCCAGGGAAAGGGAACTTGGGAGCCCACTTGTCTGGGTCAGAGGGGCAGGATGGCGGCGAGTCGTTGGGCACTGTGCCTGTGCCTGGGCTGGGGCTGCCTGTGCCTGGTGCTGGGCGACGTGCTGAAGTCTCGCTGGGTCGGGCTGCGGCGGCGGGGCGGCCGCGTCAGAGCCGCGGCAGGTGACTACAGCCTGGGACAGCGGCAGGAGCCGGCGGAGAAGCGGCCGCCAGTGGAGTGGCTGCAGCTGGGGGACAAGGTCTCAGAGCACATGCTGCAGCTCTATGACCAGTACAGCAGCGGCAGTCATGGGGAGCGGGTGGCAGCACAACCGCAGGAGCTGCTGGTGCCGCCCGGGCTGCCGCTCCGCCACAGCAACACGGTGCGTGGCTTCCGCCCGCGGGCAGCAGGTGAGCGGGGATGGACACACTGGGGCTGTGCTGGGTGGCAGGGGGGCCCCGTCCCTGGCTGCTCCCCCACTGCTTGCAGATCCACAGGGGAGGGGTTGGAGGGCTCTGGGCAGCTGGGGGACCTTGGCCACTGTGCAGAGTAACCCAGGTGCCAGGCGGCTTGCTTTTGGGGATGCTGTGCAGGGAGACAGGCTTTGGTTCTGCAAAAGTGCAGGCAACGGTCCCCCACACCCCTACGAGTAGTCCTGAGCTCTCACCAAGTGATACCTCTGCTTTAGTACTCGGGGAGCTCGATGTACAGAAAAAGATGAGAAGAGGATTAGAAAACTAATGTTTCCTGCAGCAAGAGTCATGCATTTTAGGATATTCTCTCCCATATTTTAATTGTCGTTTTCTCTCTAAGGCTATACACAGCATCTACACAGTACGGTGCCTGAGCACCATATGAGGGAAGTACAGCAATTAACATATCCTCTCCAGAGTCTCCTTTTATCGATGTTTTGCATGTGTAGCTTCTGTTGAAATCAAGGGCTGATTTGCATGCGATAGAGCAGAAGTATGGTTTGGCGATCCTTTCGACTAGCTGCATAGTCCTCATTTAGAGACATCAGTAATGCTACTGGCAATTAGGGGCACTGGAAAATGAGGGTAGTTGAAGTGTAATTTGTGCATGTTTAATACTGCATCTCGGCATCTTTGGCAGCCGCACTTGGATATCTCTGTGATTACAGAGTGACACGCATAGGTAGATTTATGAAACTGTAGTCACTTTTCATAAGCGGGGAGGTGGGCAGGGTGTGTTTCATGTGGTAGCATCCCCAAAAAAGAGCATCCGAGCAGAAAGGGAAGGTGGCACTGTCTTGGTGCCGCATTCACAGGCTCCACTGTTCTTTCTTTGCGCATCTGACCAAGGGCTAAATGGAAATGCCAGAACCCAAACATGACCATCAGTGGCACGTGCTTCCCAAATCCAGTGCATCACAAAAACTTGCCGTTCATATGACAACTGTCACGCCATAGGTCTCAGCCTGATTTGCCAGTCTCTTATTCTTCATGGCACTGGTGAATTGACCCAGGGGCTTTTTCACATGAACAAGCATCTGTCATTAAAAGTGAGTGTTTTCTCGGAGTCTCAGTGACCTGAACCGATTCCTTCCACTCCCGACATACTGAGAGCTGGGTGCTAGACTTCCCTTAGGTTTCTTTGCCAGTCACTACTTCTGAATCTTAAAAGGCAAGTGTCTATTGTAGGATAGCGCTGCACAGAGATCAAATACCGTGACTAATTGAAAGGCTTCAGTGTCTTACGACTCAGGCCTACAAATCCTTTCCATCCGATGTTCCTTCAAGTATTTTTATTCACAGGAGAGGCTCTAGAGGCACAAACACACTGGGTTTGGAGGATGCAAAGCTGGGGCTCCCTGGTTGCTGCTCCTACAGAGGAACTCTCACATCTTTTGAAGATGAATGTTTTTTGCAATGTAAAGTCTAATGTACATTGTTTTGTTCTGAAATAAGCAATTTCCTCACTGAAAGAGGGGATGATATATTTTAAAAAAAGAAGGGGGGGAAGGGGAGTGGCATATAATCACAGCAGAGTGATATTTACTCCTTTAATCATATCTGATTAAGGATATTTATTATTCTAAACCTAGAAGGCCTTTGGTTGAAATCCCATCTCTGTGGTCTTTATGATTATATTTATATTCTCATTTGGCATTGGGTGGCAGCAGTCCTCCTATAAACACACTGTTCACTAATCCCGTTTCTCCTCCTCCAATACTTGTGCAGTTCAAGTGCCAAAGCAATAAACTGGAAGTGTTTATAAGGGTTTTTTGACACTTTTTTAAGTATTTATGCAAAATACTTAACCAGTTAGCTGTTGTCTTTCTCTCCCTGTAGGAAGCAGCAGCTCGTTTTGTGTGGTTACTGATGGCAGAAAAGTGCATTTCCAGAAACTCCTTAAATCAAATGTTCCTTGGGGCAGTGGGGTGAGCAAGGAGACTCTTTCTGGTTCCTGGCTTGTCCCTCACACCCGACTGCCTGGCCAGCCCACCCTGCAATGGCAACGGCACATCCGTGGTGTTCCCCTTTCAAGGTGTGGTTTGTTTCCAGATCCTCTGCTCTGACGGTTGCGGTCCTCCACTGCAAATTTCAGTCTTCCACAGGCTTCTCTTTGTCTTTGAATGTGACCCCATCAGCTAAATTAATAAATTACATGCCGTTACTCCTTCAGCACATTTTGCCATCCCCACTGCCAGCCCCTTCAGGAGGCAGCTTTTTGTCTGTTATGAGCGGAACTTCCCTAAGAATCTGCCCATTTCTCCTGCATCTGCAGCAAGAGTCCTCACAGGAAAACTTTAGTGATGTCATTTGTAGTATAACTGTACTTTTTTGCAATGAAATACTGTAGTTTGTGGAGAGAAATTGTTTCTTTTCTGAAATACAACTCTCAAATGTGGCTGTGAGGCTGTTCTGTCCTCGCTTTTCCCCCAGAGGTCTTCTGGCTCTTCTGCAGCACACAGGAAAGGCCTTTCCCAGATCTCCCAGGTAACCCACTGCTCAAATTTTTGAGACTCTTCAAGTCAGAGCGCTGTGTGATGAGACCAAGAACTGGTAGGATTTGTCAAAACTCTTCTCTTTTTGTAGTCCAGGACAAGTGGTGCTGCATATGGCAGCTGTGCGAGCGCAATGGACAGGAAAGAACTAAGGTGTGCTTAATCAATGGAAGCATCCTAACAACTGTTAAATGCAGGTTGGTTTTTTTTCTGTGGGGATAGGATGAGAGGTTTAGCTCTGTGTAGGCACTGCTGAAGTTTCCATCCCACGCTGCCCTGAAATCTCTCATGCACCAGATACCATGACTAGGCTGGATTATTAGTGGTTTGTTGTTTGGGCTGGGGATTTTGGCCTTTGATTTTTAAAGAATGTTCATATGATCTATTCCAGCAAATTTGTTTTCCATTAATCTTGCTAAATTATCTCAAAACATAATTGTTCCTTTTGAGTCACTCAGAAAAGGAACCTCTGATGCCCATGACAAAGCTGAAAGAAACCCCAGGCTCCAAATCCATTACGTACCTAGTTACCTTCCAGCACTGTTCTCATTGCCTTAATTGCTTGGATTTATTTCTATGTATTTTGAGTCCAAGGATGTCCAGCCCATGATTTCTGTGGCACCTGTGTCATTGTCATGGGACGTTGTCTTGCTTAGGGCAGGCTTCACACCAACCTCAGGCGTCGCACCAACCTCTGCTTCAGTAAAATCCAAAGACGGAGCCTTTTCTAGTTCTTTACCTGCAGGTACCACAGCAGTGAGTGGTTTTCCATCCCTTGTGACTTTTGACAAGACAGCCGGGAAGAAGGTCAGGTGATAAGTGAGAGCTGGACACTTCGACATTTCTGGCAAGTGCACTCTTAAACCGAGTGTGTGCATCACTTTCTGCACACACACACCCGTTCTTTTCTCCCACCAGGGAGCAAAACCGCTGAATGACTGGACCTCCCGCTGATATAAATCTGCTTACCTTCAGCGCTTCCCCTAGAGGTATGCTGGTCTATAGCTTCAGAGGCTCGGGATCTGGAGGAAAGATACAACATGGAATAAATAAAAGAGAGCGGAAAGATAGATGCCTCAAATGCAAGACTTTCAGTTTACTTTTGAAAGCACTTTTAATCATAGCATCTCTACAGGAACATGTCTTGCAAATGAGTCATTCAAAAAACTCGACTTTAATTGGAGAGTCCCTCTGATGATGTTATAGCAAAGCTATACAGTCAGAAATTACTTTAAACTCTTTTTTATTGACTAAATTTCAAGTAATTTTAGAAATTGCACCTGCCCCTAGGCTGATTCTTGTGGCTGAAGAACTATGTTCTCCTGCTCTTCAAAATGCCTTGCTTTCCTTTGTTGTGGCGTGAAATGCCCAGGCAAACAGAGGAAACTAAGCGCTGCACAGGGAGACCGGCTAGTCACCGGCTGCTGACATTCTGCAGGAACCACAGCAGGCTGAATTCTGACCTCTTTGAGCTTGAGTAATGCTGAGGGTCTTTTGTAACAAGACCCTTAAAAACATTCAGGCAGGAGACAGAGACAGTGCAGGGTTTTTTTGTTTGGGTTCTTTTTTGGTGCTGGGGTTTTTTTAGTGTGTTTGGGTTTGGTTTTTTTTCTTTCTGTACTTCTATAAATAAAATGCAAGCAGCAGCATCCTGATAATTTTTAGGCAGAAGGAACATGAAAACTGTTAAGCTATGGTTTGGGCTGGCTGGCCCCAAATCCACAAACCTTCTCTAAAGCACATGGGCAGGATCTGTAGGTTTGGCCTCACAGGACCAGACCCAGAATTGGAATTTTCTGGCTTCTGTTACCAGTAGCGGCGCTGTGCTGTTGTATACATGGATGACCTGTTCTCACAGTCCCTGGTTGCTCACAGTTTGTGAAGTATGTTACTTCACATGCAGAGAGTTCTGCCCTCAAGGGGACATCCTGCACACAGTTCGGTTTTCATACAGCTGACCTGCTGCCACCAGCTGAAGTGGGTTTGATCGTGACTGAGAGAAATGGTAGAGTTGTCTTTTCATGTTTTCCGTCCCAGATTTATCTACTTTATTGATACAACCTCCTTACTTGATTAGTTTATGCTAGCTTTTAGTTCAATACTGTGTTTAGTTTTCAGACCTGTTGTGCTCTTTATGCTTAGAATCATTTGCCCACTGCGCAGCACATTTATTTATCATGTGTAATGTGCATATTTGTGGTTTCCATATCATAAAATCCCCCTGTAAGTTAGATCCTGAGTGTACATCATCACTACTTATTGAAGTTCTTTTTTAAGTGGCTGATAGCTTCAGTTGGAGTGGCAGACAGGTTACTAGCCGCTATAGCCTTACGTGCTTTGTTAAAAGAATTAATAAAACCAGTTTGGCACTGAGTCTTTATGCTCTTTACAAAGACAGAACTGGATCCTGTATTTTTCCATTGCAAAATACTCAAATTGTTAAGGGGGAAGAATCAATTGAGCAAAGGTGGAGAAAAGAAGTCTGGCTTCCAAATTCAGTTTTCTAGCTTTGAATGATTTTTTGTAGCTGGGCTATAGACCCGTGAAGACAAAGTTTTACAATGGAAACACCGATCCATTCCTAACTGTGCTGGCACAAGGGCAGAACTTTAATAGATCATTTAAATGATGGCTAATGATGACTATGTAACTGAATAGTCCTCGTTATTGCATCCTCTTTCACCCATGGGATAGATTTGGCAGTCCATAAATACAGCTGTGGGTTATTGCAGGAGCCTGGGCTGTGCCTCTGAAGAAATCAGTAGGTGCAAGTACCTCAGCTTTTGTGCAGTGAGCTGGGTTGCTTTCTACTCTGAGCTATCAGCAAATAAGCTGGCACCTCCAATACCCCAAATGGTGATGTCATGCCCTGATCTGGTGTTTGGGTGACAACCACCCATGTGATAGAGGAAGGCTTTTCTGCTTTTGGCCTGGAAAGACTGTACCTCCCCTCTACCCCCACCCGAGACCTTTGTTTTTTCGCTTGTGCGAGAGACTAGGGAAGTGACGCTGGCCCAGTACAAGCTTTGCCATGGAGCTACTGATGTCTGGGTTTCATTTGAGTCAGGGGAGATTGCACAGGTGAATAATGACCTGCATATGGGCTGAAGAGGCCAATAAATCTGTAGTGTCCGTTTAACCGCACCTATCTTCCAAATTATATTGTACATGAGTACAAATAATGAGATGTTCTCCTTGTTGAGCACCTTTCTGCCCAGCTTGTAGCTGCTGCTCTGAAACTGAACAGTGCTGTGATGCTGTGTCTTGCCTATTGCAGTTCAAAAGAGCTCTGTGATGCCGAGCTTGGTCTTGAAAATTCATTGTCAGGCTGGCAGCGGCATATGGTGATCCCATGAGGGGGAGCAGACATTGCTGTTAAAATCTGGCCTCAGCGTATCTGGAAAGTGGCATTGTGTTCCTTGCACATAGCTCAGTTGTACAGATTTTTCCTTTGCTTGTTTCCTCTTAAATCTTCTCCTCCTTACGTGCTTGGTTGCTGAGAAGTGTCCTGCGCTTCTTATTTTGTACTGCAAAAGAGCTAAGCTGAGTTAGCAGAACTGAAAGGCTTTGCTGGAGTAGTGGTACTTGGATGGAAATCTGCTGCTCACAAAGCTGGCAAGTGTATCAAGTGAGCCAGGGAAGTTCCTTCTGCTCAAATAATAATACAGAGTTGCCACTGAACTGCATTGTGTCTTGTTTCAGATGAGTGTGAGGTTCACCACGTGCAGCCACTCATAGATAGCGGGCAGACCTTGCTGGGCAGGAAGGTGGTGTGCCCAATGGCAAGTTTGCTCCAGCAGCCGTCTGGGTTTTCGGGTTCGTAAGATGTTCACACCACTGCTGTATCCTAAGAGCTAGCCTGGGCAGAGAGGGACCTTCTGTCCCACATTCCTCTCAAGGGTCCTATCAGCATCAGATTCTTGTCTAAGTCTGGAATAGGCCATTTCTTGTCTGGGCAGCTAGCACAAAACTGCTGTTTTCACTGGGTTTGTTTTGTATTGCAAACAGAAGACAAATATCATGATCTTTCAGGGCATACGTGTCTGGACCCATGTTTTACTTTCTTCATCTGCAAAGCTGATATTGTCCTTCTAGAGCAATAGAGGTTTTTGTTGAAGGAATATCTTGTTGCCTTTGAGACTTTACAGGACTTGTTATATCAAAGGTGAACTGACCAGAGGCCTTAGCTGGGTTTGGTCAGTTGTCTTCTTCCGCCAGCTGCTGAGCAGTTGTTGCTGGACTTCACCATGCAGTTTGGCTACCTCTTCCCCTCCTCGGTCTGTTCTCCCAAGTAATGAGTGATAGAACAAGAGGGAATGGCCTCAACGTGCACCAGGGGAGGTTTAGACTTGACGTTAGGAAGATTTTTTTCACGGAAAGGGTTGTCAGGCATTGGAACAAGCTGCCCAGGGAGGTGGCTGAGTCACTATCCCCGAGTGTGTTTAAAAGCTCAATAGATGTGGCGCTTGGGGATATGGCTTAGTGTCAAACTTGGTGGAGTAGGATGAATGGTTGGACTTGATGATCTTAAAGGCCTTTTCCAACCTAAATGATTCTGTGATTTAACATGGAGCTATTGATGGCAGCATCCTAGGAAGTACCATTTGCTGAACACTGACAAGATATTAGACTTAAAGCTCTACTTAGATTTCGCTTGGTTTTTTTTGTTTGGGATTCTTTGGGATTAGGGAGAGGGTAAATCAGTCAATCCAACTGCAGTTTTATCAATGTAAGTCATTGTGAAGTCTAAAGCCTCAGCTCACATCAGGTGGTGCAACTGCGCTGATGTCAGCAGAGCAAGGTACGTGAGGCTCATGGAAAACTTCCTGCATCACAGTGAGACCTGGATAGATGCTGCTCCATACCTCCTGACAGGTGAAAAGTTTAAACTATGCTCCTGGCCTTGGCTGATGATTTAAACGTGTTATTGTGGGGACAGATTTCAACAGTTTCTGTCCCCTGGGTTTAAGGAGAAAGTTTCTTTTAAGGGAACTGAAGTTTTCCTGAGGAAAAGGTGCATTTGTAGATACTTTAAAGCTGCATCTTCCTCAATGTGTCTGTCATTTTTAAGGGCAATGACTAGCTTTGGGAATGATTATTTCAGAGCATTGCTCACATTTGGGTATTGAGTATTTCTGTCACCCTGCAGATGTCTTTTGATGTTCCTAAGTTGTCACAGCAACTTGGGTCACAGAGTTGGGTTTTTCTGAGCCGCAAGGCAAAATTCCGTGGGCATCTGTGCTGGCCACTAACTAGTTTCTGGCTTATGGTGCAGACAGAATGAGTCCAAAATTCTTCAGAGCAGTTTGAGCTTGGAGATCATTCAGTGAGTAAATAGCACCACCTACTGCTGTACATGGTCTGGCTGTGGAGTTAATACCAGAGTGGCTGCTCGAGTTCTAGTTTTCATCAAAACTATATGTTCCTCCTGAGTCTGTTTCGCGCCGTCTAGGGTTTCTTTATAAACAAAAGCACGTGTTTTGTGTTCCACTACAATATGCCAATTTAGAACAGGCAATATTTGTTAAGTGGAATTCTTATTAAAAATTAAAATCCAAACTTGTCGTTCAGCATACCACAGTGATTCAAATAATGACTTCTTCAACAGGCACTCATGGGACATCATAAATTCTGGTTCCTACGACTGATGTACTCAGTGCTCAGCCAAATGATGTATTAACCTTATTATATTAGTGATTACAAACAAAGCAGAGGTCAGCTCCTCATGAGTGCTTAGAAGAAATGTAATAAACAGCCAGTTTTGCCTTGGGGAACTAAAAGTAGAATTGAATTACAAGAAAGTCTAGTTTCCCAGACATAACTAGAAGTAGCTAGAAATGGGATGGGTTTGGTACATGAGTTATCAGCTATTGGGAACTTACCTGTGCAATCCACTATCAGGCTGGACTGCGTGTGTCAACAAGGGTGTTTCCCATAAAAGATTTGGTCTTTTCCCCCTCTGTTTCACTAGAAAAGTGTATATTGATATTTTTTTTCCCTCATTTCATGACACAGTGCGTGTGATCTACTGGGGAGAAGGGTTCTGTCTTTCTAGTGAGATCAAATTCCTTCTGGTTTAATGTATCGGTTAGAACATTGATGAGGAAAAAATGTTTTGAAGAAAAGACCACTGAGATTGTTGGGCATAGGGGAAAGAGGCAGAGGAATAATGTGGTATTTTGATGTATGTAACTGAATGATGTTATCAGTCGGGGATATCACAAGCTGGAAACACAGAATATCACCCTGAATGTAAAGCTGTCAAAATCTTTGAAAGATCAGTACGGGAAGTGTACTTGCCTGCTTGAGCAGGGGTCTTAATCCTGTATTTTGAGGGTGTAAGCAGGGGGAGGCTGTTCTTCCCTAGTCCATGCACATCTCTATGCATGTCATTGCTTGAGATGTTTTTTTAAAAAGTAAAACCCTTGCAAAATTGTGTAGACTATAACTTCCCTTCAGCCTCCAGAAATCCTGTATTACATACCACGATGTCAAAGAAACATTTAACTCCCTGTTCCCTTGTTCTTCTAGTGTCTTGGGCAGCTTCCAGCCCTTTGGGGGGCTGCAGACCATACCTTTGCTTTACTATGTTTGACTTTTTCATGCAGCCTTGTTTTATAGCTCTCAGTAGCCCTTTAACATTTCCCTCACTCTGGAGGACAGAAGTAGCTGCAGTCCAAGCAGGAAACTTTTAAACAAAAATTAAGCCTTGCCCCCAAGCCTTTCTTTTGCACCCTTCAGGGGACTGAAGTGGTCAGCCATCTGCTGTCACAGATCAGCCTGTGTTAGGAGCGCATCTTGGGGTTTGTGCAAGATACCTGTGATTAGACTGACCTCTCTAATGTCACAGTTGCCTCCCACATCTCTCCCCATTGATACAGTAGCATCCTGACCTTAAAGGAGGATTGTCCTTGGCTTGTGAAGGGCTTAACCCTGCCATTGCGAAGCGCTCTGGGTCCTAAAGACCCGCTTGTGCATATGGAAGTTGCTGACCACTTGAGGAGCCTATATATTGGTCCTGTAATGGAGGAATTGTTAGTGTCAAGAGGAAACATCCTTTGCAATACAGGATTTCAGTTTGTCTTTTCATTTAGCTTCTGAAATATATAGTACTTTCTGTGATTGCTTACCTGTTTTGCATCCTGATATACACTGGTGCTATACTAAGTGTTACATGGGTTTTGGTCTCTCTTTAATAGATAAATGAAGTTTACAGGCAATCCAAAGATAGTGAAGCCAGTGAGAACCTTTCTCCATCTTCAGCTAGGCCTGGGTTAAGGCATGGTGCCACACCGTCGATGTCCCGGTTGTCTTGGACACAGACAGAAAATTCTTTAGTCAGGACAGGACAGACATAGTCACCTGAGTGCATTTAGAGAGGGAGGGGGTTAGAAATGTTACAGAATAAGGAAAACAAAAGAGCAAACCCTTAGTACGGCATCAATCAAATTTCTGGACGATAGATTGTCTTTAGTACATCTGCTACTGAGTTATGTATGTGTGACCTGGTTTGTCTCCTGAAGTCTGAGGCCCAGTAGGAAAAGTGTGAGTATTTCTGGATGGAGAAGACAGATGGAGAGTACGAGATTTACGGTTACCAGTTTACCAGCTTGAATTTTTTTTCTAAACAGTAGCATAAACTAAACCTCTACCTACAGCACTGCATGAAAATTTCCCATGAACTTAACGTACAACCTAGGAAGCAACGCGCTCTGCCCTGTCTCTGTAACAATTTGAAATGCCTATATTCTTACCTAAGTCTTTTTTCTTCTAGGGAGCCCTGAAAGCCAGGAGATGTACATTTTTAACTTGACATCGCTCACTGAGTCAGAAAATGTCTTGTCAGCTTCAGTGTATTATTATATTGGCGATCTGCTACATGCAACGAGGAACTGTTCCCAGTCCAGAGGCTGTTCTCATCACAGACACAGCAAAACTGAAATTCAGATGCATCTCTCGATTTGGACCTTTTCTTCTCTTGGGAACCAGACTCGGAGCCTGGGACATTTCCTAATTAATGTCTCCTCTGCTTACCAGGATGTTCTTTCCTGGCAGTGGAAGGATATCACTCAGCTCCTGCATGAAGCAAAACAGAACAACGAACTCCTGATTGGTGTCAAAATGGATCTGACCAGCCATCACCCCTGGAAGAAGGCACCTTCTCACTATGAACCCTACATTCTGGTTTACGCCAATGATTCTGCTATTTTGGAGCCAGAGAGTGTTGTCTCTAGTTTGCAAGGGCACCGTCATCCTCTGGCCAGGGTCTTCACCAGGCCAGAAAACCATGTGAGGAACAGCCTCGGGAAGCGGCGGCGAAAACGCTCCGCAAATGTCGTGTTGCCATTGCAGAATAATGAGCTTCCGGGAGCTGAGTACCAGTACAATGAGGATGAGAGATGGGAAGACAGAAAACCCTACAAAACTTTCCAGCCACGGTTAGCAGAGAGGGCGAAGAGTAAGAAAAAACAGAGGAAGAATCATCACCAGAAGAGCCAGACTCTGCAGTTTGATGAGCAAACACTGAAGAAGGCAAGAAGGACGCAGTGGAATGAGCCAAGGTATTGCGCCCGGCGCTATCTCAAGGTGGATTTTGCAGACATTGGCTGGAGTGAGTGGATTATTTCCCCTAAATCCTTCGATGCCTATTACTGCTCAGGGGAATGCCAATTCCCAATTCCAAAGGTACGGTCTTTATCGATTCTTTCGCGCTGTCTGTTATCATAAACTAAGCATTTTCTTTCCTGCGTCAGTAAAAGGCAGCTGGTCACCTGTTACATGTTCAGACCTAGTAAATAAGCAACATCTTTGTCTCGTGCTGCAAGGAATAGGGGTTAGAACAGCTAGTAAAAAGAAAGGGTTGTAAAGGTAATTAAAAAAACCATTACATGGTATTAGTTTTTTGTCCAGAGCCCAAATTGCCATAAAACATTTCCTGAGTAGTGCTTATGATGTGTGACCTTGTTATTAACCTGTTTAATAAACAAAATCCAAGCCACATCCAGAAAATCACTTATTAGGCAGTAGTCATTGCGCCTCAAAGGAGTCTCTGACGCCAGACCCACGCTGGGGTCAGTCAGCATAGCACGCTCTAGGAAAAACGTATACCTCGTGAGGCACGGCTGTGACAGAGAGGCTCTGCGGAGTGGTTGGACGCTCTCAGTGTAAGCAGAAGAGTCAAATGAATCCCTTGTATGACTGACCAAGTGGTTCCAAAAAGCTGTGCATCCTGGCTAGCTGACTTTTGGAATGTCCTCTGGTTTTTATGAGGTTGTTACATGAGAGTAGCGAGAAAGGGTGATGTGATCCGAGCCCCGAGACTTAGGTGGATGAACTCTGATCCTTAAAATCAAGTGCCCATTGTCATTATTAGCAATGTGGACCTCCTGAAGTCTACGAAACCTGAAAGGAGGGTGTGGTATTTGAGGCTGTCCTAAAATGAGGGGTATGCACAAGTAATACCTACAGGAACTGTCAGTAAAAGTAGGGCTTTTGGTCCCACTATAACCTCACGTTCCAGAGTCTTTATTCCTGCTGCAGCAAAGCCTTAGTAGTTAGTTCTGAAATTCATGTGACATTTCAGTGGCTTAAGGACCCTTTGAAAATGACAGACGGAGGAATGTACCAAAGGGGGTGGAGCCCAGAGAAAGCAATCTGAGGGAGGCAGGAGCCTCTCTTTGAAGGAGTAGATGATTTACCTGCCTACCTTCCATTGCAATGGCAGACTCTCGGGTTTCGGATCAAAGTAAAAATGAAAGGGAGCAGGACGAGATAGAGTTGTTACCTTTGAATAAATTGCATTGGGCCAAAAACACTAGACCTGGACTTCTTCCATTCTAACTTTAAGGAAACATAACTTATAAAAACGCCTGTTGTATCCGTCTGCTTAAGCCTGGGTTTGTATTGCCAGTTGTCACCTTAGTTATAAAAACTTGATCCCAACCATAAAAGCATATTGCTCTGATTTTTGTTTAGGAGAAAACCGCATGATACTTAAAGCAGAAGAGTTGAAGTACTTCAATTCAAAGGAGTACAAAGAAAACACAGTGTCTCCAGCTCAGCTGATCCTGGCCCCTAAAATACTCTTCATTTAAAATGGGATCCCTACCAGGGGCTACCATCAGTGTTACAAAAGAAACAAAGCGGATAGGCAAGTACCCAACTCAGTGATTCTACTGGAGGACAATTTCTATCAATTTCCTCTGTGTTTCTGATGATGGAGGTGGTGAGGAAAGAGTAGCAGCTTCTTAGAAAGGCTTGAAGGTGTTTTGACTAAGTCCAAAAGGTGTTTTGTTTTGTTGTTGTTTGTTTGTTTTGTTTGGTGGGGAGGTTTTTTGCAAGTTCAGGTTCCACTGTCCTGCAGATGTCATCTGAGATGTCATAGTTGAGCTCTGTCTTCTCAAATAAGTAGACTTGCAGTATTGGCTACAATTAGCATGGTAACCAAGTTTAGCAGTCCCAAAGGAGTGTTATTCCTCTTCCTCCTCTTCACCCCCCTGCTCTGCCTGGGCTATGCACGTACAAACTATCAGAAGTGGTTTCTGCCCCGGAAAAAGCTTGTAGTAGAAAAAAAAATGAGAGAAATAAACAGGAGAGATGGGCAGGCAAATAAAGCACACAGTTTAAATTATTTCTGTAGAAAGTTAGAAGCTGTAGAAGGTAGATTTCTGTCTGTGCTGGAATTCAAATTGTTCCTCTAGTGTGATTTTAATCACAAAAACCAAAATGACCTTGTTTTCCAAAATGAAAGAAAAGCTGAGTTATATAAAAAGGTGAAGCAAATATCTTGTATAGCCATGTGTTATTCCTGAGCCACTCATAATATCTGGTGTTGCTAATAAGATCGTGTTTACAAAACGATACTATAACCATCAGGCAATAACAAACTAATCTGTGCTTATGGGTTTATAACATTCCCTTGCTGAGGGGGAGCTCCTCAAGCTGACAACCTGTTGTGTAATTAAGAACAGATGTGCCTCTTTCTCCCCTCTTTCCACCTTCAGGTTTCCTGGCCTTCCTGTTCCCAGATTTTGCTTAACTGCTTTGGCTGCTGTCAGACCCACACAGGCTGGGCTCACAGAGCACCGCAGAGGGCTCACTCCAGGCAGACCCTCTCCTGGGTCAGGAATGAGTGCCCATAGCTGACATCATTTGCCCTGCACATAATGCACCTCTAATGAAATGCAGCAGGGCAGCCAGTCTCCCAAGGACGTGTGCGGCTCAGCAGGTGCGACTGGAGCTGCAGCTGGACTCAGTCAGAAACCTGGCAGCTTAGACTCCGCTCGGCACGTTTTCCTCCTGCTCCTCCTCTCAGCCTCTCCTGCTTCTCCCCTCCTAAAAGAAAATTCCTGCCTGCTTTTGATGGCCATGTGTGGGATGAACAGCCTGGCTCACCTCCCTGGTGCACAGCATTGTGCCAGCTCAGCGCCTCGAGGGGCATCATGATGCTCTGAGAAGCTCACACCTTTTGCATTTTACTCCAGTCACAGTTAAATTCCCACAGGCAGAAGCAGATTTTAGGCCAAAGCTGGTTGTCCTCAAAGCTTCGCCTTCAGGGCCAAGGACCATGTATTCCAGACAGACCTCAAGCTGGTACAGAGGATGCTCTGTATTGTACGATACCTGTATCAAATCGTACGATGACAAGAGGTATCTGGGCTATTCCTGCTGATAGCCAAGGCAATACTTCAAATCAGTTCTGTACAATTTAGCATTTTGGTGGTACAGATTCCGTATCTGAAGAGAGATGTTTCCAATGAGACATTAACACAGCATTTTGGAGAACTGTTTTTTATTCCAGTTCTACTGGCAGTGGGAAACAGGATCTCAATAGATGTTTTACCTTTTGATGTCTTGATCAGTAGGCTCAGGAGATCTATTTGACTCCCAGTTGTTTTTGTGGAGAATGCTGTGCTGCAGCTAAATAAGGGAACTAGCCTGGATGCTACCAAGGCTTTCACTTCCTTTTGCAGGCAGAAGTGACACAGAAATCTGAACTGTATACTAATCTAAGACATTTTTGAAATCCCCATCAACTACTGCTGAGGAGTGTAGGTACTCCTGAATTCAGACCAACCAGGGAGAGTTCGAGTCTCTCTGAGCGTAAACAGAAGAAGGGACGTGCAGGATTGGCTCACCGTTCTTGACTGCCTTCCTGCAGGAGAATTAGGTTCCTCACAAGACATAAAGAATAGCTGAATGTTCCCCTGTGAATCCTTTTCAGTTGTGTCAGAATTTCTCCCCTGAGACTATGCTATGGAAGAAGTCTATTCTGATCCATTTATTTTGGTGTTCTAGGAACAGCTGTCTCCGTGAGAAAGAAGGGAAATACAAGTGGCATTAGTTGTATGCCATGTTGCTGTAATTAGGGGCAGGTTAGACATCTGCCTGTCTCACCAGCAGACTTGGAAGCTATTACTCACTCCTAAATGTCCTAACGTGCTACACAAATTATACAACGAGCTGGAACCTCGTGGTTATTCCTCAGCTTTTTGCATGCAAAGTCACTAAGGTCCCTTGAGCCTCAGGGTGGTAGACAGCTAACTCTTAAGACTGACTTCTCCAAAAGCAAATCTCATCGCAGCAAAGCTACCAACTGCGCCCTTGGCCTAAATGATCTTGTTCCATCTGTTTCTCAGTGACATCTGACCGAGCATATTGAACTGTGTGATTCCCCAGTTCTGTGTGTGGAAAGAGCTCTAACAAGCATTGTTGAAGTTTCACTCTTACAAAAACAAGTGTCTTTGGCTAAAAAGTGCATCTTGTGCACTTTTTGTGCCTTGTCTGTCTTTCGTATAGATACTTGGCTTTGGAAGAGTTAGGAGGGGTTCAGTATTTTTCATTTCTATGAATATGTTAATTTTTATTTTTTATGAACGTATGAATGTATTCTGCTTTTTTAGTTATCTCACTGGTCAGATTTGCTTTTTATTGATATCAAACCAACTGTTACATGAATATAAATGCAGGAGACCTTGTCCTTTGAGGAAAAACGTTGCCTTACTGTGAGCTACAACTGACGTGGGATTTAGGGGCTCAGCCCCGTCAGTGATGATGTATACTATAGATGAGGAGTGACACATTTCTTTTGCTCCCCTAATGACTCCGCCTGCTATATCGTTGATTGGCTCCCTCCCAGACAAACAAGTTTTCTGACAAAATTGCTGCCCACAGGTACCTCAGCTCACTTGGAAGACACTGCCTCAACCTACAGGTATAGCTTTGCTGCACAGTCTGTTTCCTGGGAAGGCAGGTCCCACAGAGAAACGCAGGCCCTCTCCCCAGCAAGACATTTGAGCTGAAAGTGGAGTGATGCTCCCATCCAGTGTCCAAAAGAACCAGACAAATTTTGCTTTCCCTGCTGCTGGCTCCAGGTGCAGCTATGGTGACAACTAGAAATGGTTGAGTAGAAGACAGATTTTATGGCTATAGGGTCTCCACAGGGCCCTTCTTCATGAAACCAGTTTTGTTCTAGAGTACGTGGGTCCATTCCAACATGGGTGCAGTTATTTTTATGCTGTTTATCTTTCTTTTGCAGGCCTTGAAGCCATCCAACCATGCCACCATTCAGAGCATCGTGAGAGCTGTCGGGGTTGTCCCGGGCATTCCTGAGCCTTGCTGCGTTCCTGACAAAATGTCATCTCTTAGCATTCTATTCTTTGATGAAAATAAAAATGTGGTTCTTAAGGTGTACCCTAACATGACAGTGGAGTCCTGTGCGTGCAGATAACGTCTCGGGAGGCCCTTTTGAAATGCTGAGGTGATGAGCTGCTGTTAGGGGGACGGTGTTTCATGATAGCTACTTTTTTGTTTGCACTGCCAATGCATTTCTTGTGGGCAAAAAAGCAAAAATATGTGAACCAATTCAAAAAATGAGGATGGAAATTGAATGGATTCTGAATAGGAATTCCATGAAAAGAGGATATGAACTTCATTCGTCTCTGAGTTTGACCAAGACACATGTCTTGGCAGGAGGTTAAAGAGGTGAAAGAGGAACTTGCAGAAGACTCTTGAAGATTTTTGAGACTGCCAGAAGGACATACTGATCTATTTTTGTACCAGATTTTGGGAGAAGTGATAGCTGTTAATTTTTGTCTCTGTTCTTATGGTAACTGATGGGGAGGGAGGTGAGAGAGAAACTATTCTCCATTTTGAAGCTAAGCTTTCTGCCTTAGGTTATTGGGTAGTGCAGCAAGGAAGAAAAACAAGCCTGACATCCTGAGACCCTTAGATAAACCAGCTTGGACATATATCTCCTTGGTACAACATGTCACCGACTGCATGTGTGTATTCACGTTCACTGACATATTCATTGTAATTTAGTTTATTTGATGTCGGCACCCTCGGCGGGAAGAACGCAAAACTCATTACTCCTGTGTGCTTAATTGTGGTGTCTTAAAAGCAGCGACTTTTCTTTCATGCCACTGTGAAACCCAACGGGCCGAGGGTTTGAAAGCATCGCGCTCTATGAAGTGACTGAGTGACTTGTTCACAGCACATATTCTAGAACGCAGTTGCAAGTAATCTATGAGTAAATCATGGTAGTTCATGCCTGATGTGAAATCACTTGGTGCATAATTCTTATCTGTGGGCCTTCACTGTGATTATTTGATCAAAACTGCCTCTCCTCAATTATGTTAATCAGATAGTAGTGAGAGTTTTTTCCTTTTTATCTCAGTTCACTTCTACTCTGAAAATCTAATTTGTTGTACCTGTGATGTCAATTTACAATTTCTTAAAAATTAATTTGAGAAATTACAAGCAGGAAAGAAAGCATCTAATGAATCCCTGACAGAGCTGTTAATGCTCGCAGAAGTACTTCAGACAGAGTCCCTGTTACATGTTCCACAGCACGATCTCTAGAGGATGATGTTTTGGTAAAGCACTTTTGCCTGGTGAAAGCAGTGGTTTGTTTTGCAGTAGTTAAACGTCAAACAACTTTTTCTGTAAGTTATCTCCATAGCTGACTCTCTTTTAAAGGGCAAATATTCATAGGGAATAAATGAATTCTCCCTGAATATCACCGTGACAGTTAAATTCTCTACTTTGGAGTCAGCAGTGCTTCAGTGTATTTGAAAGTGACAGTAGTTTTTCTATGTACATGCCTTTTTGCAGCTTCATAGGTACTGGAGGCCAGTTTAAATGCTCAGCCATTCATTTTTGCCTTTGGTTACTGGTGCCATCGTGTTCACCAGCCTAAGTAGTGTGCATGTGTGAGGCTGAGAGAGGTGTGGAGGTGGAGCAGGGGAGCCTTTCAGCAGTCATTTCTTACCTGTGCAGAGTCTCAATGGAAGCTGATGAGTATTTAACTTAAAAAAAAATAAAAACTAAACCAGAATCACAAGTTAGCCCCAGACCCAATTTCCACTAACAGCCCTTCCCTTCCCCTGCTTGAACAGCGTAACCGTGTAGTCACATTCCCACAGTGTCATCAGATACATCTTTATTGGCTCCAATTAAGCAGCACTAGTTAGCACAGTTCTCCAAACCAATTGCTGTATGTTAGGATTCCAAGAGCTCTGTAGCAGTGTATTGCCTTGAAGGAGTTTGTTGCTTGCACCTGGAAGAGAAAAGTCATTGTTTCTGAAGACCAAGTGACAGATGCTTGGCTCTACAAGCAATACCCGATGGTTTACGAGTTGTCATTGCTGTGCAGGTCAGTCCATTGTTTATACAGCTCAGCGTGACCATGGATATTGTTAAAAAACACACTAGCTCAAACAATGAACCCCACTAAATCTATTCCTAATGTGCACAGAGCGCATGGCAAACCAGAGCTCACAGAGCTTGACAGGGCAACCTCAGCTCTATGCCAATACCCATTTCTTTGCCGTAGGAGAGCTGGCTGGTGACAAGAAGCACTCTTGATTCCCAAAATAATTTTCTTCACTATTTTTGAGACTCTTGAGGCACACACTCAAGTGTCCAGAGTCTTGTCTCGAGTAGAAAGGTGGGAGCTTGCTCAGTAGCCCCCATGCTGCCCTGCGCTAGGATTCCACGTGTTCGCTCCTCAGAAACCACCAGGCTACAGCTTTCCAATCAGTGCAGAGGAGAAAGGACCTCACAGTTTTCTAACCCTGGGGGCATTGGGGTGACTGGGGGATCGTCTCACTGCAAATAAGGCTTCTGCCACTGAGAAGGGCAGACAGTCCCCCAGGAAAACGCTGGGGGAATAGGGATGTCTCACAGTGAGGAGTTGCTGAGCCCGTCTCCAGCTTGCTGGGGATGATTTGGAATGCCTAGCTCTTGGGAAGAAGGTTGGGTCTGGCCTGAGCACTGACTATGAACAGTGTCTGGCATAAGCAGCACCCAAAATATGGCTCCTCGGCAGAGAATGCAGAGGTCGGACGTGCCCTGGGCCAACCGTTGGATGGTAGCAGAATTGCCTAGATCAGAGCAGGGTGCCTAGAGTAGAATTGCCTCTATCAGCCAAGCTTCCCAACTTGCATACTCCAGAATAGAGGTGCCAACTCAACACAGGTGTTTCCTCATCACAGCAGTCTGGGGCAGCCATGCTCCGAGTCACTCCTTGGGACCAAAGCCATGTTCCAGCCCATAGGCAATGCCTTCGTGTTCTGGAACAGGACAGCCTGGACAAGACCTCCAAAGCATCACCCAAAAACTAGTGTGAATGTGTTATGCTTAGTTTTCACTGAGAAACAGTCAGGCTTTGTCATGAACTGTATCATGTAGAATCCCCCAAGAAAACTCGTCTGCCTCTTCCGGGTCTACACTAACAAGTTGTCTTCAGTTAGCCATACACAAATGAGACATTTTATGCCCACAGTTTGTCTTGCATTTGTATCTGTAAATAAAACCTACATATAGTTCTGTCTAGCATCAGAAGTGTATTAAACACAGCGGCACTGATTTCTGTATATAATAACTTTGTATCAGTAAGTACATAAAAATAATTTCCAACTCAACATTACTAATCACCATTTTAATCTCAAATCAGCATGGGTAGCTTTTCCCACCTGTTCTGGTTTTTGAAATGCTATTAATCAATCGAGGGCTCTGCTTCCCTACTGATTATATAGTACCTGATGTGTGCACATGACATTTACGGCCAGCTTAAAAGATGGGCAGGAGAATTCCTGGAGCTACGAAAGCTCTCTTTGGCTAGGCTGTTCTGGGAGCCAAGTCCCTGGTGAGGAGCAGGCTGAGGAGAGCGCTGCTTGCTCATCTCTGAGGAAAGGCTCAGCAGCTTGCAGGAGACCAATGTGACCCATTTCTCTTTGTAAAAACAGCCTTTTAAGATAATTTCTGTGGAAACTTTATACAGACAATATCCATTTAAAAGAAATAAAATTCACCCCCCCTTCCCCCCCCCAGAAGTTATTTTTTATATGGAAATAAACTTTTATAGATGCTTTTAATTTATTTTATATCTGTGGCCGTCTTGTCCCCTTAATGTTTTCCTCTTTATTGTAGTGCTCTTTAAACAGTACAGTTTTCCCTGTCATTGCAATGCTGAAATGCTGAGACCACAATCAAGCTGGCAAGGACAGGATGCAGCCACGCTGTGAAGGGCGCATTTCACTACTGATGTATAAGCTTGCCTGGTTTGTTGGTTGATTTTTTTTCCTTTCACTAATGGGAAAATTTCACAAGGAACTCTGGAAAAAATATACAATAAAATCACTTCTTACATGAAAAATCCATGTGTTCTGTGTGGTCTACAGCTCTTTCCAAGAACACTGAAGTTGTCACTGCTTTCTGGGTTCAGCACTCTGGAAACACATCCCCATCACGTGCTCGTTTGCAAAGGCCATTCAAACAGCGACAGTCTTTACAGAGCCCAGCACAGCGCAGCTGAGAAGTGGGAGCTCTGGATTCAGCTCAAGGTCAGCCAGTGCGACAGTGAGAAGACAGAAGGTTTACCGGACCTGATCAGAGACCCGAAAGTGTCAGTGGGCAGATACTACAGGAAAGATGAGGAGGGACTCAATAAGGGAGTGTCATGATAGGATGAGGGGTAACTGTTTCCCACTGAAAGAGGATAGCTTTAGGTTGGATATTAGGAGGAAATTCTTTACAGTGAGGGTGGTGAGACACTGGGACAGGTTGCCCCAGAGAAGTTGTGGATGCTCTGTCCCTAGAAGTGTTAAAGGCGAGATAATTGCTCTCTACATGTGACATTGGTTGCCACAGTAAGAGCACGCTGATCAACAAAATCTCTCATCTCTCGTTGTCAGAAGCTGACACGGAGGGGGACTTCCACTCCCAAGGGGGTTTTGGATGCTGCCAACCACTCAGTCACTGCCTGCTGGCCTAATCTAGGCAGTAACTGCGTTGTGTCTCAGAATAACACTCTACCCTCTCACTGGTAGGTGACCCAGACTCCAAGCAAGTTTGGGAAAGGCAGCTCACTGCTGCTCATGAAGCTGGAGGACCTGCTGCAGGTGTACCTTGTATTCTGCTAGCTGCCTATTAGAGGATATTAGCTATTAACAAAAAGATGACAGCCCCTGCTAAACCTGAACTCCATCACTACACAACAAGAAAGCAGGGTTGCATGTGAGAGCACCGAGTCGGAGGCTGCTTGCCAGTAAGCCTTCACAAATCAAAATTCCCATACAAAAACCACAAGACTTTCTCCTTGAGTAAAGCTCAGGTTTTTATATGCTCATTTTCAAGATGAACAACCTTTTCCCAGACCCTTGAATTTCTCTCTTACCTCATGTGAGGAGGTCATATGTGTGTTTCAAAGGATGCAGAGAACTAGGACTGTAATGTTCATAGCTGGGACACAAAAAATGAACCCTACATTTTTTCTTACCATGTGGAATTTTAATGATGTCTTTATGAAAAGACAGTTGCCTCTTTTCAGCTTCCTGTTTCACTTTGATATTCCCTTCCTCAGACCACAGAGACCAGACAATCCCATTCTCATAAATAAGCCTTTATAGCAAGCCCCAGGTTATCCTGATGTCCAAAGGATTTTGAACCATCACAGTGAGCAGAGAGCTGAATCTTATTTAGGATCTTTTTTGTTTGTTTGTTTTTAAGCTTTTCACATTGTCAGATTCTTACCATTAATTTCATGTCTTCACATGTGCTCTCTGCAGAAACTCCTTGTAGCTTTTGGGGGGGAATGATCTCAATTTATTCATGCTGCATTCCACCTCTTTAGCACTGCCTCCTCTCTGTCCNGCATTCCACCTCTTTAGCACTGCCTCCTCTCTGTCCCTAAAACTGCAGCATGTACAGCTGTTATATATGTTAATCATTGTGTGATACAAATACGCTTTCCTTGATGTTTCACCCCAACAGATCTCACACACTTAAGGAGCACACTATCCATAGGAACACTTTAGCTGAGCAGGGATATGCA
>WEIS01063895.1:0-10552 GCA_013389965.1 Todus mexicanus
GATAGGAAATTGGTTCCAAACAGCTAGTAGAGTAAGTTTGGGGTTGGGGTTTTTTTTATTCTGACCTTTTCCAGAAAAAAAGCTATTTCAAAAAAGAATTATAGGGTTCAACTAGAGAAAAAAAGAGAAGCGTTTATATGAGAAATTTGGTTTAGAATCATAGAATTGTTGAGGCTGGAAAAGACCTTTAGGATCACATAGAGAATTACCTATACTCCAGCTGGGATACAGGATCTTGAAATAACTCTTCTCCTTTGGTAGCATTTTCCAAAGGCACAATCCCTTCATATTAGGGCTCTAAGGACATAAACTAGTTAAGCTGTATATAACTATAATATTTACTCTCCAAGAGACACAGAAAACATCTGTTTCTGACTCTAGCAATAATATATAATGTATAGTGTGCAGAGGAGGTAATTTTGGGTCTTCAGGCTGCTGTACCCAGAAAAACAGCTTTAAGTGCACCCCAGGGTTCTCCAAGGAACCTCAAAGACATATTACCAAACACAGAAGGTCACGTTTGTTTGCCATTAAGATGCATAAGAGAGCTGTCACCAAGTCCAGTAATTACCACCTGACACCTGGTTGCTGTCTTCTTCCACTGTGTGGCTGATGGTGGCACTGATTTCAACTACTGAAATCAAAGCACGACAGAGATAAAATGGAAAAGCTGATTCTTGAGCCAGGTATTTTAGGCAAGCTTTTGAGAAGCATTAAATTGGTGAAAAATCATGGAGCTGGTTTGAAACTCCTTAAAAACATTTCATGTAGGACATTTCTCCCCTCCCTCCACTTTCCAAAAGGTAAAGCTAGAAAGCCTTTGCTCTTCCTGGGATCCAGGCTCCAAAAGCACCCCTACCCGAGGGTAGGCGTCTCCTCCACCTACCAAGAGGCATGGTTCTGGCTTGCAACACGCTGTGAACAAGGTTTGATTTAACCTGAAACCAAGCAGATCTGGAATCTTTGACTTATTCTTAGCTGTGCAAGTCTTGTACAGACTACGACAACCATTTTAAAACATCATTCACGTAATTCCACAGGGAAATTTTTCTCTAGATGTCAGGGCTGACTGGAGGGAATGCACGCAGTAATTAGCACAAGGTTACTCTTGAGTTTACTATATATTCTGCAGTTTAATGATTTGGGGGAAAACCCAGCTGTCTTCCAGCAAAGAGGGGGAGGGGAATCCCTTTTGTGTTTTTAAGCAAAACTGCAGGATTCCTAAGGCTAAGACTGTATTTAATGGTAAATTACTCACCGTGACAGCATAAAAAGTCTACCAAGCCTCCAAACAGAAGCAACGTATCAGCCCTTTGCACTCTTGAGCAGAGAGGAGGGAGAAAAATGCTTTAACACGAAACCAGTAGACGATTACAGGATTGCGACGCTTTCAACTGGGAAAAGCTTTTTTCAAGTCTGCTATTACGTTACAGCATCCAAATAAAGAGGTCAGTTTTATGGGACACGAGCTTTTGATCTGCCTGTTTATGCAGCTTCAGGAAAAAAAAACACAAACACCTATCCCCTTCTCCAAGTCACATTGAGGTTTAAGAGCAACTAAAAATAAGAGAGTGGAAAAGAACTATGGTCACAATGTTAATTGTATGATGGTGGATAAAAGCCACTGAAATTATTGCTCAGCAAAAAAAAAAGAAGGCAAAGATAACTAGGGAAAAAACGGGAAGCTGGAAGAATAGAAATAATAGGAATATAATTATGAACTGAATACATAATGAACCGGCAATAAGAAGCAGCTTGGAAAGCTGAGAAGAATTTCAAGAACCTGAGTCAGTGGGTGACAGCCTGGAGACCCAAGAGAGCCTTCACGCCCCACTCTGGGAAGATCTCTTTGGAAGACATTCCAAGGTCAGCAAGAATTAAAAAAAGAACAAAAAAAGCTTAGTATTTCCTTGATATGATACAACATACTCAAACTTTTTTCAGCCATTTGAGCCTCCTCCTGCTGTGTTCAGCTGCTGTAAGATTCACCTACAGGTTTCTCCAAGGAAGCAGAAGCTCAGCTTTAATAAAGCCATTCCAGCCTTTTGTGCAGACATGAGTGATTTTCAGCCATTTTGAGTGAGCCAAGGACACAATACTCAAAACCTGCTTCGGCAGCGAATGCATCAATCTGAAGCCAGGGAAAGGAGAAAAAAAAGCCATAAAAATCAGGTAATACATAAAAGGCAAATCAAGCAGCAAAGCTCTAGCATTAGGACTTGCCTCATGAAGTCCAGAAGGGGTCAGACCTTCGCTTGAAAGAGAAGATGCTGCAGCAGAGTGTTTCACCGCCAATTAATTCTGTTATATGTGGAAGTTAAGCCCTGTCCATCTACGTTCACAATACTGACTGCAGGCATCAGGAAGCGTTACCTGCAGACTGGGTTGCTTCTCCAAAAAGCAAGTGTTCTCCACTTACCTGCTTGTCTACCCAAATGCCCTCCACCTTGGTTCCGAGATCACACTGCTCTCACCAAGATTTATTGATCTTCGCACGCACACTATGCTTTTTGCTCGCAGCACTTACAATAAATTTTGGTGTCTCCCATTTTCTCCGCCACCTCAGACATCCACTGGATGATTCAATCACCCAACTAGTTCAGATTCCTCTGCTAAGCCTTCCATTAAAAAAAAATAAAATCCTCCCATCCTTGACAAGCAGGGCTTCTCACAGCCATTTCTGTGCTGACAGAAGAGGACAGAGTCAGTAATGAGTGAGTATCTTCTACTCCCAGAGAAGCCAGCATCTTCATTAAAACAAATGAAGTGCTACAAGCTGCAGAGAAACACTTCTGCGCTTAGATTAATACAACGCTGCCTGCCCAGTTCTGTGCAGACGGCTTCAGAGCCTCTGCAGGGCCGAACTCTCAACCTCTTAGCAGGAATTCACTCTCCCCCCTCCAGCAGCAGCTACTTAGACCTCCCGGCAGAGATCAAACTGACAGGAACCTTGTCAATCCTACATCAGCCACTGCTTGGAGCTTTGCTGGTGAGACTGCACCTTCTGAGGGCCCCTCTGCTTTTAGCCACACATTTATTCTAAATTTAATTTCCCTCCCCTTTGTGCTGCACATATCAAGAACATTAAGAAAATGAACTGGCGGTAACTCAAACCTGGATAGAGGCAAGTACAGGAAGTGTAGCAGGAAGCATTTAGAGGAATGGAAGAAACTGGCCCCTGCATTAATTACAGAAATGCTGGGAGTGGGGTATTTTTCATTTCGCTGCAGCAATTGCCAACTGCTCTCCTACAAGCAAATCATTAAAAAACGTCACTTAGCAGGATAAATGGCATTCATTTATACCACAGCAAACGTTAACAGCACAGAGGTTTAAGAATCACAATGCAAGACATAAGAGACCAAGTGAAAATTAAGAACATTTTCTCATTAGTACGTTTATCTGCACACCTTCCACTGGTGCAGCTGGTGCTGGCCATGTCAGAAGACAAAAGAGCTACCTGCTCATCAGTATTGCTCCAATATTTCTTCCCATTTCTTCCAGCTCTGGGCAAAGATGCTTTGGATTTAAAGCAAAGCCTTAATTCTATGTGTTGATGACACCTACACATGTCTGGATGAGAGAACACTACGAGCCTGCAAATCTCAGAATAGCTGTGTGGCATCTCCAGGAGATACTGGCAGCTCGTCAAGTCATGAAAACTCTTTAAAGTATCACAGAATCTTAGAATACCAGAGTGGAAGGGACCTCAAGGATCATCTGGTCCAACCTTTCTCGTCAAAAGCTCTGTGCGCTAAAATGGAAGCAGCTACCATAGGAGAGATCAGTGTGCACCTGCACTTAGCCAGCCACCTGCACTTCTGGAAGTAGCCGAGGTCAAGGAGAATCCACCTGCAGAGTTCCCAGTTAGACTCCAGTGTAGCAAGGAGTGGCATTTCCAGCTCCGATTGTTGTGATGGGACTAAAGGAAGAGTTATATGGACACCTAAAAAAATGCCCTAGCAGAAGGAAAAGGACTTCAGAGCATATGTTCTTTAATAGCTCTTATTGAGAATCTTAAGGATTTTCTGTTTGGTTTTGTAAAAATACTTCACAAGTCAAGCTTCAGGCCATCACAAATGTTTATTCCCCAGCTTCCCTTGAGCACAATGTAACTCAACCAGTCAGCATCACACTGCATATGCCAGAAGTCCAAGAAGTCTTTTCAGATCATACAGCAGGCTGGGAAACTACATCCAGGCATTCTGGCAGCCCTGACTCATCACAGCAGTTTACAGCGACCCAGCAGAAAGAACACGCTAACGGGGAGCAAAAAAGGAAAGTTACACCCTTGCTTTAAAAAGTCAAATTAAACAAATGCCACTATTGTGCTGTATAAGGACTTCCTTCCCAATTTGAAGGCTGACCTCTATTTGACAGACTCAACAGGAGGCAGACAGAAGCAAGCAATGGGTTCAAGAAATCAGCACTACACAAAAACAGAGGTCCACATATCCAACAAGGGGAGGTTTCAGTTGCATGTTTTATAACCACATCGAGTTGCATGCAACATCAGGAGTAGGAAGACTTTCCACTTAACTCCCCAATTTTGATCCTGATTTGCATGATGTTCTCAATGTTTCTCACTATCTAAAGGGTAGGTGTCAGGAGGATGGGGCCAGACTCTTGTCAGTGGTGCCCAGTGACAGGATAAGGGGCAATGGGCACAAACTGGAACCCAGGAGGTTCCATCTGAACAGGAGGAGAAACTTCTTTGCTGTGACGGTGCCAGAGACTGGCCCAGGCTGCCCAGAGAGGTTGTGGAGTCTCCTTCTCTGCAGAGATTCCAAACCTGCCTGGACAGAGTGATCCTGGGCACCCTGCTCTGGGTGACCCTGTTTTAGGAGGGGTGTTGGATGAGGTGATCTCCAGAGGTCCCTTCCAATCTCCACCATTCTGTTTTTCAGAGTTGGTTATTTTCTTAAGTTGGTGTTTTTGCTGGCTGACAACGTATGAGAAACAAACTCCATCTCAAAATTATCCCAGCCTTCGCATTAAACTGGATACTCTCCCAAGTACAATACATGCACATGACCCCACACACATATTTAGTGAACCATGACAGAGTTCACAAAGGTGAAAAAGCATTTATTTGTGTTTAGCTTCATGTATTTGCTTCCCAGACTACCATTTTTAATTCGTGATGCGCTAAGCTGCATTTAGGTAAGAGATAAATATTACTGAAACGCAGGAAAAGAGTCCATTTTATTCAGTTAATATTACTCAAATATTCTAAAGCATATTTAGCCCATTATGTTAGGAACATAAAAAGAAAATATCTGATGTAAAGTAATTGATTCAATTGTTTGCTGTCCCTGGGCCTTTCAATATATTAGAGCCAGAAGAGTTTGGTTTATGCCGAGGGGGAAACAAAGAATCCATTTAGCTTTTCAACTCTGTGTAAGCTCAGTAAATAAACCAAGAAATCAGGCCTGAAAAATTCTCCTTTCTCTACCAGTCCATATTTTGGCTGCTGTTCGTCTGCCGAGACACACATTTTTCATATAGACTACTTCCACACTTTTTTCATTTAGACTACTTGCATAAATAATTTATACTAATGCGTCAAACGCGTAATCATCTTGATTACATCAGTTCATTTTCAAAATAGTGCTTTTAGTCTTGTCCTATCCTGCTCCATATCAGAAGAGATGCGTCAAAGCTCCCGTAGCCTTTCAGAAATATTCACCTGTCACGAGGTTCTTGCAGGTTACAGGACTTGCAGGTGAGTTTGGGGGGTTGCTCTGAAAAAATGTGGTGGTCTTCACGCTGAGACAGTGAAATTCGATTTCTTGGAAGCCAAGTTTCTAACCATGAAGAGGTTTTGTTTGCTTGCTTTGGCTTATTGGGTTGGGTTTTCTTTTTAATCAGTAGAGCTTACAACAGGTACATGCATAAACATAACAAATGCCTTTAAGCACCTGTACTAAAATATCAGGTAATTAGGAAGGTAGCTACTTCCTCACAAACTGATTACAGAAGACACTTTTAATAATCATCAGTGAGGCTGAGAAGAATGGCTGACAACTGTTGGCCCTGATAATTTCCAAATGCCAGATCTTCTGCTAAGGTGGCCTCAGACGAGGCTCCTCACCTTGGTTTCTCTGTCAGTCCCATTTACAGCTTCAGCAAAAGCCTCAGAAGTCAGCTTTGTAGAACACGGACCATGCGCCAAGAAGTGCAAAGTACCACCAAACATACTGACAGCTGCAGATAGAAACCCCATTATTTTAAATCAAGGGAGACGATCTTTTTCTTCCAACTTCACAAATTATTTCTCAGATATAGATAGCTCAAAGTACAGAAAGGCACAGCTATTCTTCCTCTGAAGATCCAGATCCTTCAGGAGGTCGCACAAATCAACAGAGATCAAAAGGCACCATAAACCCAGGCACCACAAAGTATTTCAGTCTTTTTCTCCAAGTCTGACATGCTTCTTCCAGGCATTGCTATAGGAAAGGCTATTGCAGAGATGGAGAAGAGAAAGAACTGGGATAATATTCCCAGATGTACCCTCCTAGCCTCCAGATGTACCCAAGAAAATGATGTTTAGGAACTCGTGGAAAATGCATATAGTCCAAATATATCCCCAAACATCTGAATACCCGGTCACAGGAAAACCAAGACATTAGGAAATTAATAGGAGGGAAGGGGATAAGGTTTTAAAGCATCAACGTGTCAAACTAATGGCTCTCTGGAGCTCACAAAGCCGAGAATTCCTTAAAATGATGGGAGTTTTAAGTTGCACCGGGTTGCCAGTATCCACAGATAAGCTGAACTGTGACCAGTTACAGCAGCTTCATGTTACACGTGAACCACCTGCAGTTCTCCAGTTATCTAATAAGACACATCACACTGTTCGGCAGTGCCTGTACCAACACCGTTATGCAACAGTATAGTTCATTAGTGGTTTCCAAACAGTTATATTCCTCAAGTTATTATGCCTTACTTATCAGGTTTTTTCAATATTAAAAACCTCAGCTCCTGATAAAGAAAATGAGAACGAATTAGCTTTTTTTTTTTTTTAAGATCTTATGCAATGCAGAAATTCCAGTAGAAGAGACAAAACAGAGCCTTATTTTGCTTTCTGTACATATTAATGCCCTTCAGCCTTGCTCGCCAATAAAAGCTGCAGCATAAACCCACGTGATGGAAGAATATTTCTGTTGTGGTGCCCCAGCATTCACTTTGGCCCACTCCATCAAAAAAATCGATGTATTGAGAAGCAGAGGTGTTCCTATGCGGGAGAGAACTAAAGATGTCATTAATATTTAAGTATGTACCATATTGACTGCAAGCTACCCTAACTCGAGGGGATGTGCACACTAACCGATATGACCCAAAAATCAGAATTTCTTAAACTCGAGGCATTGGGACTGATGAAAATCACCTGATAAGACAAGATCAAAGGCAGTAGGAAGGATATTTTTTGTATCGCCACCACCCCATAGCTCTATTTAATCCCTCAGCACAGAGCTCTCTCTGCCTTTTCAGTAAAAGATTAACATATTTAAAACTGCTAAACTCTGTATAATCTTCAATCATTGAGAAAAGTAATTCAATTAAGACAAGCGCTGGGGAAGTCGCCTCCTTGCTTAGCTACCCAGTGCTAGATCCTTGTACTACAAGTTAAAAAATAATAATAAGAGAGAAAGAAAGAGAAGCTTCTTCTCGCCCGGCACGGATTATGTTGCAGGCGAGTGATGAATCCACAGTCCATGCGGCAAGTACCCAGGGTTGGGCTGCGGAGGGGCGTGGGGGATCCGACAACCGTACTGCTGTTGGGAGGCGATGACTTGCAGTAAATCCTGAGAGGAGCCATGAGTGGCACGATGTCATTTAGCCAACACACCACCACCGATCAGGACCCACGGCTGGAGCGCTGCAGTAATGTGTCAGCTCGCCACGGCACCCAGCGCTCGAGGAGCTGGCGCAATAAAGGCAGAAAAGGCAAATGATGTGGGTGTCAGACACAGGAGAAAAGATTTGGGGGATCGGGGAAGCAAGGAAAGAAAGGGGTTTTGGGGAAAAAAAAAAAAAAAAGAAAGAAAGAAAAATCAGCATCCTAGCATGGAATCTGCAGCTCGTGATAAACAGCATAACGAGGAAGAATCACTGCAGTCCACATGAACGCCCAGGTTTACGGCATTGAACTCCCACAATATGGCTGAGGATACCAGAAAAAATAAAATAAAATAAAATCAGACCCGGCACCCACTGGGCACTTTCGAGTAAGAATAAAAGATCTAGAGACGCTTCCAGATCTCGCACAGAATGACACTGTCTTTGCTCACGCAACCGCACCGTAATGAACTCCAGTGAAGAATTTCTCAGCCATAACATGCACATTTACTGAAGAGGCTCAGTACGGTCAGCACGGAAGGTCTGAGATTAGCCAGCTTCGGTTGCTGAGGCAGCTATTTGACATCGTAGCCCTTCATAACATTTCATTTGTCATTGCGAAGTCCCCAAATGTAAATGAAGCAGAAGTATCCAGCCTCCCCAGCAGCAGCAGTAGGGTATCTTTAATTAGGGCCTTCCAACAGGGCGGACAACCTTTCAGCTAAAGGGGAAGCGAATGTAGCAATCCAGCGCAACAGTTGTACAAAGAGACCTCCTCTTAGGAAAGCTGCTATTATAAAAACTTTCTTTCTACGTTTCCTTTTAACCTTCAAAACAAAGAACGACAAAGGGAGCGACGCGTAAGCAAAGCCCACTCAAAGCCCCCTCCTGCAGCAGCATCGAAGACGCTTCTGCAATTATCTCCACCATACAGACGAACATTATTAGGGCACCTACTCTTCCAGGAGCCATTTGTAACGGGAGCTATACACCCTTTGCACAGGAAGAAAAATGACACAGGATGACATCATGATAGCAGCATCTACAGAGCTTCAAGCCCAATTCAGAAAAACCCGTTTCTCCATCGCAGAGGGGAATCATCCGAGCACTGTGCTGGAGCGTGCCCACGCTGCAGCACCAGTGGGGCTGCGTGGACACATCGAGGGCTCCGCTGCCATCGGCATCGCCCCGTTTAGCGCCCAGTTCAGCGCAGATCAGTCACGGAGTCACTGCCCAGCATCTGAGACAAAGGCAGGTCTGAAACCCACCCCACAGCTGCTAGTCGGACCCTAACGAGCTAGATCAGATCAGCTTGAAACCATCCACAAGCCACAGTCAAGCCAGCAGCTACGGGTATTTAGTTAGGAGTATTTTGCTGTGCTATACCCATAAAACCACTTCTCTCTCCCCTCGCCCCAAAATTGATGCCGTGAACAGGAATAATGTAAAACCTTCCAGTATAAACACAGATTCTTAGCTGAGAGGGGGAACAAAAAAAAAAAGTGACAGAGTAGAGGAAGCAGCTATCTGATGTTACGTCTGCTAGAACAGACAGACAAGAAATCCACGTGTAAGCTAAGAGCTGCTGAGATTTAACATCTGCACCAGGTGCTACAACCTCGCAGGGAGGAAAAGCTTCACGAAATCGAAGCTCAGAAATACAGTAAAACAAGCAAAGCATTTTGCAAATGCACAGCTAATATTTCAGAATCATGTCATCAAATAACTGGGGGTGAGGGGGTAAACAACAACAGAAAAAAACCAGAACAGAAACAACAGCATCTTCTACACATGACCCTCTTCCAAAATCCTCATAAAATGGCTGGCCAAAAAAGTACCTCATCAAGCAGATCAGGTGACTTATCCCTCAAAAAAAGAAGAAAAATACCCAAGTTGAACTTGTGCTTCCTGAATCCCTAATATGAAGAGAAGCTGTTCCAACACCAAAAAAAAAAAAACCAAACCTAAAATAAAATGAGATGATGAAAGGAACAGACTGAAAGAAACCACCAACGTATAGGTAAATTATTTTAATAGCATCCTTATCGCCAAGCTCATCTCCATGAGTGAGGAAACACCAAAATATAAGCCATTTGGGAAAAAAAAAGAAAAAANCGCCGGCGGCACTCCGACGACCGCTTCTCTCTAACGCTCGGCTTCTTTCCGCCTTTACCTTTTGCTTTCCTTTCCTTTCCCCTCCCTCCTCGCTGAGCTGAGGCTGAGGCTGAGGCGGTGCCGCCGCCGCCGCCGCTCCCCTCNATCATCTCCTACCACAGAGAGACCAAAGGTGGCTGAGGGAGCAAATACCCCACCCTGAGACAGAAAATATTTTGCACCTACTCATTATAATGTCAAAGATCGCTCAATATCTGGCCAGGATTACACAAAGCATACAACAAATGAGCATTTTATTTTTTTTTTCCCCCAGAAACCCCTCCTAAATGGAAGATTTGGAATGAAGACAGAGGCCTGCTAGGGAGGAAGGAGGAGACAGCGTTTGGGTTATTTTTTTTTTTTTAATTATTATTATTATTCTTCTAAAGACAGAGATGAAAAAAATCTCCTTGAGTAAATTAAACATACAGAGCGTTGGATCCGCTTTACCAGAACATTAAAAAAAAAATTAAAAAAATGTTTTATTTACATAGAAAGCACCAGGGATTGAGGCTCCTGCTCCACCCCAAGGAAAAGGAGGAGGAAAAAAAAAAAA